>JACSZP010009000.1:954-37617 GCA_016161895.1 Pinna nobilis | reverse complement strand
AAAAAAACAACAAGCCGCTAACCCTTTTTACCATGGACATCTTGACATACTGTAAATCTGTAAATTTTCGTGGAAACTTATTTTGGCGTAACAGAATTTATACAATTATGTACGGTACAATAATTCATTTATATATGTGCATCATAATTGAATAGTTTATGTTGTATAATGCTTGGTAATGTTAGGTCAGTACATATAGCAAGAACTGTATTTTCGCGAATAAGTGCTCTCGCAAAAATACGCGGAAATAAATTTTTCGCGAATAAATCTGAATTAACAGTTTTTTGTGCACTTCCCGGTAAAGATGCCTATACATTTCTTTACTTACACATACTTTGAAACCGTAGGAATATTTGGCTATGTACCTCTGTTCTGACAGATGCCAAGTTTCTTTAAATCTGTCCAAGTTTAATAGCGTTCATCATACCGGAAAAATTAAGATAATGTCAGTATCATGTGAAATAAAAAAAAAGACTGATTCTTGAAATTCAGTGAAAGTTTAGATACAAGAAAACAACAGATACTGGGAAGCAATATTTGCTGAACATTTCGCTAGACAGCCAATGCCTGGATACTCATCGTTGTTTACTTAAACGCAGCTTTAATTTTTGATGAACAACGTTTTTCATACCAAGATCTTTCGTAAATTTATCACTAGTTTCAAGTAAATACATAAAAAATGAATTCAAATTGTTTATTATCATGAAATTCGTCAAAGTTAATCTTAAGCAATGTTAGGATGGCCTTTATAAGTTTTTATCAGAGGTTAGAGTCTAACTGCATTTCGGGCTTGTTTTTTGGGAGTTAACCGGTCTACTCAAAAAGCGATGACAACTAAATAACGGAATAGCATATTTAAATTCATATAGAAAGAAAATCCTAAAATAAGCATACAACACATGTATTCATTTAGTTTTGCTCTGATTTAGGGCATTCGTATATCTAAAACTAGAACAAAGTTTGAAAAATTCGCCTTAGCGGCTACAAAAACTGAACTAAGGTTGATGTTTTTAATTCTAAAAATAGAATAGTTCGTGCTACTGGAGTTGGAGTAAGCATTTGGTACAATGTCAAAATAGCGAAATTATTAGGTTTATTTGCATAAATCGAATTTACGAAAATAATACTTGGTGACACCGATATCTATGTTTTTGGGGTGTATTTATCTTCGTGAAAAGTGTATGAAAACGGAAAGGCGTTTATCTGCATGATGTATCAAATATACGTGAAAAGAAAAACAAACAACATCTTGACAGCGCAAAGAGTAAACAAGATTGTATTGTTGATTCTGTCATTTAAGAACCTAAAATATATTAATATAAGATATGTTCCATCAAAGATGCGTTTTGCTTGTTAACGTCCAATTTGAGAATCTCCGAAGCATATGGAATCGGTATCAAATTTCATGTCGGCGAAATGCTAATAGCCTATGCTATGATCTTTTGATCATTGAAAAGGGGGGGTTCTTTAATTTGTCAACATCAACTGTGACAGACAAGATAAATTCTAATCGTATCAGCCATAGACAAAAACAGTCGCCCACATAACGACACTATCCCTTTTTACCATGAACAACTTGACATACTGTAAATCTGTAAGTATTCGCGGAAATTCATTTTGGCGAAACAGAATTTATACAATTATGCGCGATACAATAATTAATCAATATATGTGCATCTTAATTGAATAGCTTATGTTGTATAATGATTGGTAATGTTAGGTCAGTAAATTGAGCGAGAACTGTATTTTCGCGAATAAGTGCTCTCGCAAAAATACGCGGAAAATTTTTTTCGCGAATAAATCTGAATTAACAGCATTTTGTGCACTTCCTGGTAAAGATACTTATACATTTCATTACTTACACATACTTTGAAACCGTAGGGACATTTGGCTATGTACCTCTGTTCTGACAGAGTGCCAAGTTTCTTGAAATCTGTCCAAGTTTAATAGCGCTCATCATACCGGAAAAATTAAGATAATGGCAGTATCATGTGAAATAACCACTTTATCATCAAGACTGGTTCTTGAAATTCAGTGAAAGGTTAGATGCAAGAAAACAACAGATACTGGAAAGCAATACTTGCTGAACATTTCGCTAGACAGGCACTGCATAGATACTCATCGTTGTTTACTTACATGCTCCTTTAAATTGTGATGAACAACAGTTTTCATATCAAGATCTTTCGAAAATTTATCACTAATTTCAAGTTAATATATTTAAAAAAAATGAATTCAAATTTTTTTTTTATCATGAAATTGTGATGAACAATAGTTTTCATACCAAGATCTTTCGTAAAGTTATCACTAGTTTCAAGTAAATACATTAAAAAAAATTAATTCAAATTGTTTTTTTTATCATGAAATTCGTCAAAGTTAATCTTAAGCATTCTTAGGATGGCCTTTATAAGTTTTTATCAGAGGTTAGAGTCCAATTGCATTCGGGCATGTTTTTGGGAGTTTACTGGTCTACTCAAAAAGCGATGAAAACTAAATAACGGAATAGCATATTTAAATTCATAAAATAAAAGAAAATCCTAAAATAAGCATACAACACATGTATTCATTTAGTTTTGCTCTGATTTAGGGTATTCGTATATCTAAAGTTAGAACAAAGTTTGAAACATTCGCCTTAGCGGCTATAGAAATTGAACTTAGGTTTATGTTTTTAATTCTAAAAATAGAATAGTTCGTGCTATTGGAGTTGGAGTATGCATTTGGTACAATGTCAAAATTTCGAAATTATTAGGTTTATTTGCATAAATCGAATTTACGAAAATAATACTTGGTGACACCGATATCTGTGTTTTGGGCTTTATCTATCTTCGTGAAAAGTGTATGAAAACGGAAAGGTGCTTATCTGCGTGATGTATCAAATATACGTGGAAAGAAAAAACAAACAACATCTTGACAGCGCCAAGAGTAAACAAGATTGTATTGTTGATTCTGTCATTTAAGAACCTAATCCGAACTTTAAATGCCAAACGTTAACTTATATAATATGTATCAGACGCATTTGCAGTATGTTAAATTAAGTCACCCATTGTGCGAAGGAAAATAAACATGATGAATTCAAGATTCAATCGTAAGTGTACGGGACCAAATCGTCTAAAATCGCAAGAAGGCGTTATTTCTTTTATCCGTTGAAATTTGTAAATTGCAGAAGTTTATATAAAAGCCGCTGCCATTCACTTTGAGAAAACAATTCTGGGTTTTGCATATAGGAAAGATTTCATCACTACTAAAGGGAAATGTTTGCTATGAAATAATGATAGGACATACATAAAACTGATACAAGATAAATATGCACGTAATTGAACAAAAATGCTCATAAACGTTTTTAAATTTGATCAGAAAGAAACAGTTTTTTTAGAGTTATAAGGGAATACCTTTTACACTACAGATATAGATGCAGGCAACGCCTTCAAATATATAAAGATGCATATCAGGAGAATAGTTTGTTGATATTAAAGTCAATAAATGCTACATAACTAGGATCTTATGCTAAACACTTTGTAGGAAAATCTTAGTGCTTTACTGTACAAAACTAGTACCAGTTGACACATTTTTATCGGTGTAGTGTATAACAATATACTGCAGTATACGTTTTCTTTATATTGTTTGTTTTGTTGTATCTTTCTAGGATGGCGATTTAACCTTGTTTCCACGTGCAAATGTGACGAGACTTTGTTGATGTATTGTTGTTTAACGTCAAACTCAATAATCTCACTTTTATGGAGACGACGGAAATGCCGGTGAAGGGCTACAAATATTGCCGCTGCTCGACACATCTACTTATTTAGAATGGAGGGCACTTTAACGCAAAAGGCTATACAGTGACACGGGACTCCGGGTTTAAATATCTTATCCGAAAGACACTCAGCTTTTTTTAAAACCTACATGTAGGTTTCATACAGCTGCCTAGAGGTCAAAGCGTTCCACCTTGAGGCGAAAATTTTGGTTTCGAAACTGGTTACAACAGAATTAAGTCAGAAACAACTGTTTATTCACAATGCGTTCGGTATAATGATTAAGAATGATAGCTGTCTGATAAACACATTACATACCGAAGCAACAGCGTCACATAATTTGCGTGGACCCCAAATATACCCCACTACGTGACAAGATTCAAGTACAGGCCAAGTTATAAAGACCTTAGATATGATACGGCCTCCATGTATTGAATTGATACGCCTATCAATGACACCAGCTCAGAAAATTCCCTCTGTCTTCTACAAAAACGTATATACATTCATAGCCTACATATTCCAAGAAACGTGACTCATCGTACCAAAAAGTTAGGGAAAATAGTTCGATATCCTTAAAGGCAGGAACGAGATCTAGTAAGTGAGCCATACTTGACCATGACCAATTAAAACTGAGATTCATATAAAGGCCTTTATGAGTTTACCGTAATCATGGATGTATATTTACACAGCACGTCGTAAAGTGAAGATAAATAAAATAGTAGCGGACATTATAAGTGGCAAATTATTGTTTTGTCTTACGACAATGTAAAAAGTTAAGCAAATTTGATCCATGTTTGCCCGAACACTCGCGTTTAATGACATCTAGACAATACATTGTTATACAGCAATATTGTGCCGTTGCATCTGGGGAATTGTTATATGCTGACTTTTTACATCAGCTTAAATAGTTCGTAGAACATTAGTTAAGTTCCGAGTAATTGCAGTAAAATAAAACTGTATTGCAAGGAAGCAAGAACTAATGTTGAGTATGTAAGAGAGCCAGTTTGCTCATGTTAGGATGATAGTATATTTCGGGTAAATCTTATTCTTGACTCTCCCCTACAATGTTAAGGACTTGCCGATGCAATTTGACCAAAAGATGTTACAGGTGTGACTTAGACAAAACAAAAATTAAAATGCATCAAAATAAGTACATTTCGCAAGTATTTCAAATAATGTTTCATAGGGTTAATTAGTTTGCGTAAATCAATGTGTTTCAAGGGCAAGTCCTTCCTAGAGCAATGTAGTGTTATGTAGGTCGAAATATTTTTATCACTTTTTGAATTTGGATTTGAATTTATTTTATGATAAGATTTTCTTTTTTTATCCGAAGCCTAGCTAAATACTTTAGGTGCATGACACAATAGGTTTCGGCTTTACACCTCTCCAAGGTTACTGGGAGATTCCTCTATATAAAAGCGAAATATTTTTCTATTGTACTAAACGGCAAAACAGGGGTCTCCTTGGCCGAGTGGTTAGCATGTTCGACTTCGAATCGAAGGGTCCGGGGTTCGAATCTGCGCAGCGCCACTCTGCGGTTGGCCGTCCCTGTCTTTTGGATGAGACAGTAAAAGCCGAGGTCCCGTGTTACATTAGGTGTCGGCACGTTAATGAACCCTCCCTACTCTACGGCCAGCAGTGCCGAGCATAGGCAGAATTTGTCGCCCTTCTTCGGCACACGTTGACGTCTCCATATGAGTGAAATATTCTTGATGGGGACGTTAAACAACAATACAATACAAACAATAGTTCTAACCAACTTTGCATATGAGATGAGACCTCTCTTTACCAAACTACATGAATAAACAAAAAATACAAACTAACGAAAGAAAAAATAATTACTTGAAATATACCAGATAATTTATATTAATATTTATGGAGATTTTCCAATTGTAGACATTCCTTGAATATGTTTAGAGAGAAACATGTGTGGTCTCATTATGTAAGGATTGCAACAGACGATGTAGACGCGTCTTTTTTCTTCTGAATTCGTACGTGTAGTACTTTTCGCCAGTAAGAGCATTGCATCGACTACACGATCGGACCGTCCTAAACCAGACAGAAGCATTAATCGACCGTGTATCTTTTTTATTTTGAAAAGAAACTCAATATGTATACTAAATCATGCAGATTTTCATGTAAGTCAATATAGTGTAACAAACCAATATATTTTGTTTACTAGAATAAGTCCCGTAAATCTAGAGATTAAAAAGACTCCTTGATTTGACAAAAATATTGTTTTCTATAAATCCATAAAATTGAATTTGCCTCGTATTGTCTTGCACACACCGGTAATGAATTTATTGACTAAACTCTTTTAAAACAGTAAGTAATGTAATGGTTTGATCGTTTATTTGATATTGACAGAAACGGCTTTGTGATTTACTCTGATATATTCTGCCTGATTTAATTTGAATGCATGCAAACGATGTGAAAATATCGAGATCAAAAGAAAACACAGTAGTAAACTCATTTAAAGCACTTTTCGCAAATTGATCCGTAAGTTTGTTTCGTTTTCATGTTGCTGTGTAGTTATTTAAAGCACAACTCCAGAATCTTTCACTCTAACGGATACGTCACTGATTCCTATTAAAAGGATTTCAGTTTTGGTGTGTGCTTATTACTCAGCAGAAATGAGTAGTGAGGGACCTTGAACGTGCCGACACCTACGATGACAAGAGATATATTTCTTTACTGTCTCATCCGAAGGACAGGCCAAGGCAGCCAGCCGACTCTTCTGACGTTTGATTTGTTTGTTTGATTTTTGCTTTACGCCACATTCGACAATCTTTCAGTCATATAGTGGCAGCCAGTTTTTATTGGTGGATGAAAGAGCCCGGTTACAAATGTACCCGGGAAGAGACCATTGGCAATCCGCAAGCAAACACTGGCAAAATTTTTCACATAATCAGTTTCGGTTTCAGCGATGCAAAAGGTGAGAGACTTTGTGGTTTAAAGCGCAATGCTCTAACCATTCGGCCACGGAGGCCCTTCCTCTGATGTTCGAAAGCGCTACTTGAAGCCAGTTTAATTTATACCAAAGGACAAATCAACGCTATAATACAGTCAATCAAACTAATTCTGGAATCAAATCAATGCTTGTATTTTTTAGCTGTCACTGCACTGGTGTTTAAATTTCAATTCAGGAATTTTTCAGTCATTTGTTCTTCTTATGAATGTTTTATTCGCAAAGCAAGACGACTCATGAATTAACTATTCACAAACGGATACGTTGTTGAAAGATTGAAAACGACACTATTGAAGATTAATGTTCGATACGGTGAAGTCGTTAAGCAATAGAGGTCCCCCTTTTAGGATGCTGGGTGGCCAATTACAGTGAATTCATTTTTGCTTAGTTAGACCAAAAGCATATGACTTTTTAAACCGAAATCAACATTTTACCGAACTTGTAGGGTTTCCTTGGAACAGTTACCACGGGCGCAGCATGTCAACAGGGGACGCAGATTCCTCCCGGTCACCTGGTCCCATCCCGTTAAGGATTTGCATTTGTTTTCCTACCTCATATTTTAGGACTTTATTCTTCTTCAACTTACTTGTGCATGTAACTGAATCCGTGGTGAAAGGCGTTAAATTTGGTGTGACTGGCACTTATGACCATTTAGCAAAAAGAAGGGGTGTTTAACCAACATATACCTGCTGTGACGGGAATCAACCTACTGTGGCATGAATCCAAAAATTTTTTTGCGTGCTTGTAGCATTTAACCGTTGATTAAAATCGGCATTTTCGAAACAATATCTGAATTGTTCGTGTTTCTTACAGTTAGCTATTGTCGAATCGAGATCATGCAAATACAGGTGTGTTGTATTTTTGTCAATTTTAGAAGTCTTAATCACTTTATTTGGGTGCATGCATTATGAACAAAAAGCAATTTACTAGACATGAAATGAATCAATCAATTATACACTTCAGTGTTTGTTCCGATGCTTGGGGTTTCTATCTTATAAATACCGGTACTGTGTAAGTGTACGATAAGAGGAAGGTACTTCACAAGTTAAATTTACGCGTGGGATTTACTTATACTAAATTCGCGATGTTGAGTTTCTCCCCCTTCAATTGTAAAATGCGCACATACATTTATACTAATAAGGTCCTCTTCTCGAAGCATTGCGTGAACCAATCGTGCGCATGTACAGTTTATAGCTCTCATGAATTTTCACGTAAATAATAAAAAGTAGAAAAAAATCAACTGTGCAGAATCTGCCTATCTTGATGTTGTATAACTGTGAAACGTGCCACCAATAACTGTTAATTTATACGGAGACGTCACTGAATAGTGAGGGGTCTATGAAAGGTTAGACACTTTTGCCTTTTCTTGGCACTTTTGGTCATTGGGTAGTTAGGGGTCTTTCAAGGTATCCACGCCTAATGTGGAATAGGTTCTCGTTTTTTCACTGTCTCACCCGAAGGGCAATAAAAACTATACGCTTAATCGTATAGGATTCGAATCATGGACTTCAAGATCCGAAGGGTGAACGCACTTCAATGGAGCCACGACGGCTGTCGTATTTTCCTGAACAACTGAAAAAAGGTAATTAAACATAATACATACTTGTGAAGGGAGCCATTGGATCGTACGCTGCCCACGTCTGAGCTATATAAAATGGCGCCCAGCATACCAGATAACATGTCACTACCACCAGTGTTAGCTTTATTGTCTTTATTTTGGATTTCGATGCACTTTTGGTGTGAGCTCGTGGATTCCTTAAGAACTGGGTCTGACTTTCCTGTTTATCTTTGAACGTGCAGTCTTTTCTAAACGACACACGGATGGATTTAGAGCCATTGGTCCGTCTTGCTGAGTTTTCTTTCGCATCAACGCTAATCCAGACAACGTAACAAATCCTAGAATAGGCGAATGTTAAAATACAGAATGGGATGAAATAAACCGAAACGAAATTCCATGTGATGTACGCTTTAATCTCAGTGGCGGTCATAGATTCCCAGCAGTCGTATATACCACTTCCGGGCATGGTTTCTACATAAGAAAATATAAAGAGCTGAGGGGATGCGAATAGAAATGCTAATACCCAGGCCATCGAGACCATGATGTGGACACGCCTCATTGTCCAGGTGTGACTGGTCAGCGGATAACAAATGCTGATATACCTGTCCAAAGCGGTCACTACTAAAACGTACGATGAAGCATACATAGCCATTACCTGTAAATATTTAATCAATTTACACAGGAAATTGTTACCTTGAAATTTGTAAGTCACATCCCATACCAACTGCGGCAGTATGTTGAAGAATGCTACGGAGAGATCGGCCAAACATAGATGGACGATGAACCATTGCATTCTGGTGAGCTTAGTTCGTCTACATTTTAACACTAGCAAAACGACAGAATTACCAAAAATCGCCATGTATAATAAAATTCCAAGAATTGTCACCTCGATACGCGCAAGCAATTGTTCTCTTGCAGGAGATAGATGGTCGATTTCACTAGTCGTGTTTTCGGGCACATTAGAATAATTTTGCGCATAATCAAGAACTTTTAACGTTGATAATGTTGTGAATTCACGTATATTAGAAAGTTCCCACGTCGCCATGGTTGCAGAACTTCACAAATATCCCGTAAATGATCAATGAATTGATATGTGAAAAAATTGTTTTTAATGAAATTCAAAGTGCCTCTCCACTTGCCTAAATCAAAAATCTATGATGGACTCCATAATTTAATCCAAAAGGAAAATAAAGATGCTCCTTGTCAATTACAACCGGAAGTTTCACACATACGATAATAACTCAAACCAAGTTAGGTTTCCTTGATTTTGCGGTTAACCTGAAATAAGAAAAAGAGACAAATAATTAGGAAATATACCACTGATCATATTTTTTTATCATTTGTTTTTTATTCAAGTCTTGGAAGCATTGAGATATATGTTTATCTGTGTTAAACAATCAACGATGCAGATTAAACGTAGAAGTTTATTGAGAGAGAGAGAGAGAGAGAGAGAGAGAGAGAGAGACAGAGAGAGAAAGAGAGTCATTAATGTGTGTCGTTTATTTTTAGAATGAATTGAAAGTTTAAAAAAAAGTGAAAATAAGCTATTCTTTGTCAATTTAGTACCCTTTTACAAATTAATTAGAATTTTCATTGGACGTCGAATACAATCACCAACAAGTATAGATTATCAAGAAAAATGTCAAGAAAATATTAAATATACATGCAAAGAGAACATGTAAATAAAAAAGAGATAGGCTATTGAGAAATTATTATAAAGAAAACGATAAAAGAAAGTTACAAATGTATTTTATCATCACGTAATTATGAAATATGCAATAATAATTAAGTATAATAATCACTTGTATTATTAACATATATATTCATAGATGCATAAGAAATCCAAAATAGATAATTGTTTTACTTACGCATTAGGATAACAAAGATTCATAAATAAATTAATTAATCTGCAAAAGCAAACATTTCTTACCAAGTAATCATCGCTAAACACAGCATTTGCGAGAGAGTCTTTAATACGTTAAGTTTAGTTCTCTTAGATACACTATCAAATGTAGTATAGCAACTATCGCTATTTCAGTAAGTGTTAGCTCTTACGAGTATGCATATTTTTATACGAACTGTTTGATCGATAGTCCAACACTACTTAAATTTATCACATTGGAATCCATGATTGCTGTCACCAATCAAATCATCTTGCGTCTTTTCAACATTATAATAGACTCACAAAAATATTAATCAAATCATCGGGGTGATACACAACATATTCTTATGCAGAGAGTATTTTACAGAATCTACTAGTGTGCATGCACTCTCAAATAGCATGGAGTATATAACCATTTAAGCGATAGAATAGAGATACTTCAGGACGTGAATGTACGGGCGGCCTTGATTTCTAAGTAGATCAATTCATTTTTTCTGAAATTTGACAGGTATGAACTGCTGGTCGTTCTGTCTTCAAGGCATGATTAGTAAATAGGCTATTAAGTTCTGTTAATGAAATTAATTTCTTATGTAGGTTATCTAGTTTTTTATTTGATTATGATACTGTGATATCATGAAAAGGTGTTTGTTAATTTTTGTTTATTTTGTCTATGCTTTACGCCACGCATGACAATCTTTCAATCATATGCTGGTGACCTGTTTTTTTTTTTGGTGGAGGGGAGAGCCCGGTTACAAATGTACCCTGGGAGGGACCACCGGCCTTCCGCAATCAAACTGGCAAACTTTCTTATATTATCAATTTAGGTTCCAGCGAGACGCGAAACCGCACTGACAGGAGATGATAGACTGGATGACCGTAAGCCTAAAGCTCTAACGATTCGGCCACGGAGGTCCTTATGAAAGGTGCACGAGGACGTATATATGTATAGTGTGTGTGTGTTGTTATTGTCTATGTTTGATTCCAGAGTGATATTTACAGTGTCTTGCCGAAACAGAGTGTAAAACGCTTGCTTACTTAAGTTATTTTTATGTTACAGTAAATATGTTTATTCGGAATATATAAGTTACAGGTTGGGGCCAACGTTGGTAAGTGACCAGCATATTCGACCTATGATCGCAAGGTCCGGGGTTCGAATCCAAGCTACGTTGTGGATGGCTGTCCTTGTCTTTCGAATATAGACATTACAAATTGAGTCACAGTAGGGATTGACACCCTCCGAGCTCTACAGCAATAAGTGCCAAGCATAGGCAAAATTTGTCGTCCTTCACCGGCACACGGTGACGTCACCATATAAGTGAAAGATTCTTCAGTTGGACGTTGGACAACATTACAACCAACCAACCAAATACAGTGTCAAACACTTGTTTATCAAAGTAATATTTATGTTCCATTAAATTGTTTATACGGGATATCTCTAGTACAGTTCTTCATTACCTACATTTACTTACACAATATTGAAATATCTTACGTTATTATACGTTCCATATCTTGGTAGAGATTTCATACAAGTGTTAATGAAGGCTTTTAGATAACCTTGTGCAAAAAATACGATCGTTACTTGAACACCAAATAAAAGTGATTATATCCTCTGATAAGTGTTAAAAAACTCACGGTAAAGAAACTAAAACAGCTTAGATAAGTAGATCTGTATTTAGGGGATCACAGCACTGCTGAAATCTTGTGAGATTCTAGCATTTCTATATCGTATGAATTAGAGTACATAAAATGTATACTTGTTATTAATCAGTTGTTTTGCGGAACTTCGAGGCTGAATGGTTATAACATTGCGCTTTTAACCATTTAATCATTTATATCCCGTCAACGCGGGTTCGAGCCTCGCTGGAACCTAAGTTGGATGAGTGGGAAAATAATTGACTCATCCCGGGATCATATTGAAGTGGTATCCCCCTCCACCAATAAAAAAACTAGCAGCCACTTTTAAACGGACAATAATGGTGTGGTGTAAAACATACAAAAAAAAAACCCCTGCGAAAACAGTTCTGAATAACATATCACCTAAAATAGTTCTAACAATTCTCAAATCAATTGATAATAGTTCGGAATATAATATCAGTGAATGTTAGCGATATCAGTTTTTATTATATTGCCAGAACACATTTCTTGATATACAATTAGCGATTCTGATTATATTTAAGCTTTATATAACAGTACCGAAAATACCAGCAATAACAGTTCTGATTATACCATTAGCGATACTGAATATACAAGCAATAACAGTTCTGAGTATACCATTAGCGATACTGAATATACAAGCAATAACAGTTCTGACTATACCATCAGTGATACTGAATATACCAGCAACTAACAGTTCTGACTATACCATTAGCGATACTGAATATACAAGCAATAACAGTTCTGACTATACCATCGGCGATACTGAATATACCAGCAATAATATTTCTGAGTATTCCATCAGTGATACTGAATATACCAGCAATAACAGTTCTTATTATAGTACTGGCATTAGGAAATCTGGGTGCTCGCATATTATACCACCGATTATTTATGTTAATGGTTGAAACATAAACCCAGATAATTAACCTGAAATACCGTGGATGTGAGCCCGGCAAATGCGAAGAGACGTCGGGATGCGTACTCCTCCTAGGTACCTGGTGCCAACTCTGGTGTGTCAAGGGGTCTCTTTGCAATTTGCAAATCTTTATTTTTACTTTTTCTGTTATTTTCTCAAGATGTTAGTTCGTACAGATCAATCTTCTTTTGTTTTTATTTCTTAAAGGAGCTCTCTTTCACAGGAGTCCATATTCTGATATTTACTTTACACCTCTAACAAAATCAGACAAAGGAAAAAGGGGAATAACGATTAGTTACGCGTGGTGTAGTGCTCTCTTTGACTAATAGATTAGCGCTGTGGATTGGAAACTAATCTTTGACTTTGATGTTTGCGATAAGGAGTTCCTACACTGAAGAAGGTTTCCGATTGGCAAGAATGATTATGAAACTTCAAAATACTGAGAAATACTTATCGTTTTAGTTTCAAGGGGATGTTTTTTCAATGTATGTATGGAATTAAAAACAGCATGAATTCAACATTACGGTTAATAATAACTGGACAAAGCAATTTCATTTTTTTCGTAATGATACTTATTCAGCCATTTAAATACTTATATCCACTTTCACTGAGATTTGGTAAGGAAAAGTTAAAGGGTCAATAGATCAATAATCGATCTCACTTTTCCCATGAAGAAAATACAAATACAAATAATAATAATAATGATGATTGTTATAATAATAATCATAATAAATAAAGAAGGAAAGAAAGAGTTGCACAAACACGGAAATAAAATAGTCAGGGCGATTTGTTCATGACGTATTTCTCTTAAAACTGGCTGTAGATTCTCTGCGTGTATGAGACGGGAAGAGGAAAGGTTTCCATTGCACCTGATCTCACTCCTGAGTTGTCCAAGGTCCTTTATTGTCTTGATTTAATCATACTAGTACCTTGTAGCTGTGAAAATGATAGCCCAGTATAATTATATATTCTGGTTAATTTTTTTATAAAAATATTTTAATGTTTGAGAACATGAGCAAAATTCATTGTACTTTCAGTTTTACTGCAGATCTAATTTTCCCATTCCAGCATTTAATTCAGCTCAATGCTTGCACAAAACTCAATTAGCTTCATTTAAGACCGCATTGTTTACGCTTACAGTAATAATATTTGCCCTTCTGAATATTGCAGTCAAACAATTCTATGTGCTTACGGTAAGTGCCATAGTGTTGTTAAGAGTAACGAGATTTATTGGTGTTTTTAATGGATACGTAATTAACAGAGAAAATTTATGTATAGCAAGTTTTACATGCCATTGTTATATAATGGTGTAAACTGAAACAATTTCAGTTTATGAAGTCTTAAGGAACAATCGGAAGTATCATGTTTGAAACAAGTGTAGTCAATTAGCAGCTGCAGCTGTTCTTATATAACGGTAAACAATTTTACAGGTAAGTATAATCGAAGTAAAAGACGAGCAGATATTTAATGATTAAATGTGGTCCATCATTATATATTTTTTAATTATAATTATCGAAGTGAATCAAAACTCGCTAAAACACTTGAATAGGAGATGTTGAAAAATTAGGAGTTAACGTGACAATTTCGTTTACTTTGGCTTTTCTGAGTTTATGGAGAATAACAATTACTTGTTACGCATGGGACCTTGTTTATTATCGATACTGAATTTTTGAATGATCCTTTAGTCTGTTTGCTTGCCTGCCTACCTGTCTGTTTGTCTGTAAGTTTATCTGTCTATCTGCAATGGAACCTACTTATTATGAACTATGATAAAGAGATACCTCCCTTAATATAAAATTAGTCTCATTCCATTATTTCTTTTTTAACCTGGCTATCATGATTTCCCTGTTTATTTGAATTTTTTATTTGAAAAAAACACTTGATCTCCCTTAGGTTTCAATATATGCGGATTTTACTGAATCTATATATCTATCAATCTGGAAATCTATCAATCCATTTATACAGTAACCAATCTATCCATTACTCCATCCATTCATCCATCTAGTAAGCTGTCTGTCTCTCTCTATGTTCAAATCAAACGAAATGAATTTCAATATAATATTGCAAGATAGATCCAAAGAATTAATTACAGAACAAACCAGTTACGTTGCGGATAATTACAGTTACAGTCGCGTGTAACTTCAACGTCAATGTACATGTAAAATACTCAACACCCTGCCTCATCATCCCCACCCCCCAAAAAACCGGAAGAAAGATATCGTATATAATTTCTTTCAAGAAGACGAATGCTGGTTACAGACATCAGTTGTTTAAATCGAAACGTAGAATTCAAGATTGTTTTTGTGATCGTATTCTCGCGTAGTTGTCTTCCTAAAGTCGTCATATCAGTGCAGTATTACATAATCGCTAATTACATATTTCGATCGATTAATTTTAATCGAATGTCACATCTGAAGATGCAATGCCAATACCTAAGATCAGTCAGCCATTGATGACGTAATTTTATATGTCTACCGACTGAATTATGACGGAGACCGGATGATGTGGGCCTTTGTTCTTGTTAAAGGAACTGATAATGAAAGGCAAGTGGCGGAACAAAGCGATCTAAGATAACACGGTATCAAAAGTGAAAGCGATATCTTTACACATTACGTCAATCATTTCTGCAGAAACCCGACATTTGGTGTAAAGTTCAACTGCACTTGATAGGATCTCAAGGGAAATAATCGTACGGTAACTTCTCTTACCTTCTGGAGAGTTTATGGATCTGACTTTTGATATTTTATCTGCGTCGGGTACCTGTCTGAACATTTATTGTCCGAATGATTTATGTTTGAATGTTTATCACTTGAAATAAGATATTGCATAAACGGAAGTAATGAGAGTAAAAATACCGATATCATTAGTTCTCCGCTCACGTAAATTGTTAATATTGAATTTCGATGCAAAAAATGTAATATTATTTGATTTGCTTTTGTATTTGGTTTACTTGCCAATCTGTCTGTCATATGGTGAAAGTAATTTTGATTGGTATAAGAGATTTTGACATGACTTTGAAAAATAAGCGCCGACCTTTCGCAAGTAAACTTTATTACATAACTAACTAAGGTTCAAACGTCGGAGGCACAATGTTACCTACTATAAATCTTTATTCAGTACAGTACATTAAAAGGGCAAGGTTATTATACTGACCGAGAATTTGGGAAATGTGGCGCGGAGAACATATGTCGTCTAAGGACATTCCTAAAATACTTATCTACTCGAACTAAAAGTCAGTATATTCGACAAACAATACCGAGTTATATTTTCCTATGATATTAAAGAAAAAAAATATCCAATAACTTCCATATATACTCGGTGGAAAATAAAATAAAGCCTAAGACGATGGGGCCACCGTGGTCTTGTCGTTAGCGTGTTCGACTTCGAATCGAGGGGCCCGGGATTCGAGCCCAAGTCACGATACGATTGGCCGTCCCTGTCTTTCGGATGAGACAGTATCAAGCGAGGACCCGTGTCACAGTAGGTGTCGGCACATTAAAGAACCGTCCCTGCTCTACGACCACAATTGCCAAACATAGGCAAAATTTGTCACCTTTCAACGGCACACGGCGAAATCTCAAGTGAGAGATTCTTGAGTGGGACGTTAAACAAAAATACAATCAACCAACCAACTTTAAAACATTAAGTCCAATACATAAAAAGGGTAATTTTAAATCACTTATGTAAGTGAACCGAAAGTCAAGTCTATATATACTACATCCAATACCGAATTCTATTTTGTAGGATATTATAGAAAAAAAGTGTCCAGTGAGTTCGATCAAGGGAAAATAGAATAAAGCGAATGACGAAGGGGAAAATCTATTGCCTGGACGATAATGATATCTACGTACTACGTGATTTGTCGTATGAAGATGAAATCTAGTTGTGAAGATTTACTTCTGAAGCCTCATAGTAGGTCAGATATAAATAAGGATAACGTGGGTCACTACGTAATTGATATAAAATCCAATATCAATCGAAAATATACTAGAATGAAATGTAAATATATACACAAAAGTAATGAAGTTTGGATCGGATGAAAGTCTGTAAACATCTGTCCATCTCGATAGAGAAACGTATACTTATTCATTTTGTAAGGATTCCGATTGACATCAAAATGTACAGTCGAGGAAAAACTAGAACAAGCGCAGGTGCAGTCTTATAATGGAAACTGTTATAAATTATGAATTTCGTATTCAACAAAACAAGAATCACGCTCAAATATTCGGTAAGTTCATTTCCGCCCACCAACAAGCTTCCTATCATCGAATTACTCATCTCTTATAAAATGAATAAATGTCTAGTAGACACTAATGTATCTTATCAACTTAGATCTACATAAATGATCCCACTAATTAATTGACTTTTTATTGCACCTTTTGAATTTTTTATTTCAAGATGCAATACTAGAACAGATATACATTTCAAATTGTAACATAAAACCTACTTTATTTCAATACAACCCAAAGGCTTCATTTCGGTTAGCTTTATATTCGAATATGAAATCGTCTTGTCTTGATTTGCATTTCAAATTATTTAGAAAAGCCACCTTCAATTCCTTGACTTTATTATATAAATATTTGTGTAAATATCTGTTAGTCACGTATATGTGAATCTTATTTGACAATGCTCTTAGTAACACATAAATATTGTTCAAAAGGAGAACCATTGTAATTGCAAACAAGCCTTTAATAACCAGTCTGATAGCCGAATGACCGATTCAATTTTTAACTGATTTAATCAGATATATTTTTATTGGCGATGCAATTCTGATTGTGGCGATAATTTTGTGATATCTTTATCACAGAGTATACTATATGGCATAAAAGATGCTGGTCTAGGTCCGAATTATGGATATATATTCAGCTAAGGAGAGCTATTTCCGTCGTTTTGATGCTGTCCCACTGGGTGGCTTATGCAATCGATCAATAGAAAGGAAGTATGTCTGATTATTCTACAAAAGCTTGTGCTTAATTTGAATACAGATGTACATATTTGGTGACATAGACACATATCTCCATATAAGGTTAAATGCTTGAACAGACTGGGTTAGTCGTTCAGGAATTACAACAGTCATGCAAAAGTTGTCACTGGGCAAGAGTTTTTTTTTATCGCATTCAGTATATTTCTCAGAACAAAATGAATTCTCAAATTACCCAAAATCTCTCTCTCTCTCTCCCAGAGAAAGAGAGAGGTTCAGTGAGACTAAATGAATATAGAAAACGCAAATTCGTAATGTTTCAATTACAAATTCCAAACCCCAATACGTCAAGTTTTTATCCAAATGTGTGATTGTCGTGATTCGTGATTTGCATATCTTGTATCGAAAAGACCCTTATACCATGAGATCTCATTTTTTATGCACATTGATATATTATGTAATAGACCAAAACAAAACAATAAGCTATGGTTGTTGATTGCATGTCACTGTGTAATATCTACAGACCAAGGACGTCTAAGCAATTAACGGGAGATCCCAGATCATTCCGCGTACCCATGGAAACGGCTAAAAGTACTAATTTTAGTCTCCATTTGTTTAATTTTGTCATAAAAGGAAGACAAGGGAAACATGCAACTGCCGATAAAACAGTCATAATTTTCACTTCGTTCTTAACATACGTCACTGACTAATTTTTCAACTCATATTTTCCTAAAGTTATCTTTCGATTTATGCGTCCGAACGGAAATAAAATTCATTGGCAATGTTTGACGGAATCGCAGAGCACGAATGCACTGTTAGAGATAACGAATATCATTTGTATTTTAGGATTCCGTTACATAAATCATGCACCAAAGAGAAACTTGAGCAATTTATAGGTCCAGTCAATTTTCAAGATTTAATCACTAAAATTGAAGACATCTTGACATGAACACTGGAATATTATATTTTCAGAAGGTAAATAAGGACATCATTTATCTAACGATGGTGAATATTATACTGGATGAATGTTTACATTCAAATATGATCCCTTTCTATATTGATGATAGAGACTTTGGTAGAGACTGGTCACGGCTTCTTCTTGTGACTGACCAAAAGCACGGACGGTTCGAGTCCGCCTGTAGAATGGACAATTTCCAGGTAATTATGTCTTAGGGTCTCTTTGCTCACCCCTACTCCTGGCAAAGTCCCCAGATGCAAAACTGTATGACCATTGCACTTTTGGAAAGATAAAGGCAACGGACAATGATGAATCTCATAATTCCTATTAAGAATAAAAAACGAGGAGGCTGACAAACACGGATCCCTGGACACACCAGAAGTGGCATCAGGTGTGGAGAAGGTGTAAGCATCCCCTGTCGACCGTTCACATCTGCAGGGAGCTAAAAAAAACTTGATCAGGTGAACGCAGTAATCCGTAGTGAAAATCAGTGTGTAAAGAACGGTCTAATAACCGGTTTGAAACATGTCAGACAGCATTCGATCCAATTACAGGACGTATCGGCAAACCAGACCATTATACCGACCGTAGAGAAGTCAGGTGCTTCGGAAGGTGCTTCCCACCAACTGTAAACGCATACATCATCGACAAACAAGGCTCCGAAGCAAATATTTCTCAATTTTAGCCTGAACTGAAATTCAAACATTAAACACTCATGTTAAAAGATCTAATTTCCATTTGGTATATTGTGGAACTAACATGTAATTCTGTACATAAATATACATATGTTTTAGCTGCTGCCTCAAATCTGAATCTTAGCTTTCCTCAGTATAATCAAAGGACGTGCCTCATTGTAGGTTGATTCTACTACAATCGAAAGACGTTCAGTGTCAGAGATAGTCCTAAATTCGATGCCAATTACCGAGCGTATGCCTCAAGAATATCATAATGTACTCTTTGATAATGTTATACATAAGATATTAACATAGTGAAAACGCGGGTAAAATAAGAGCAACTTATAATACTGGAAAAGTGGACGTGTATGTGTTAGCAAAGCTTCCATTTGGACCATAATTCATTTAACTGCAAAATCATCGTAGCCCTGATTTAATAATAATAATAATAATAATAATAACAATAAAAATAATAGAAGAAAAAAAGAAAGAAAAAAAAAGAAAAAAACAAGGCTCATGGTAAAAACAACTTAAAACGTAAGTAGAAATTGAATCGATACTCAACAAAGCAGACTGTTTTCTATGTATGGTTCATCAATTCAGCTCTAATACGCGTGTTTGTAAGTGTCTTTGTATGATTATATAGAATGACTCCAAATGTTACGAACTATCACTCTCATACACTAGATGTCAACATAGAAAATCTTCTGTCAAATTGAATCGATCTTATTGTTAAACATCACTATCAGTAGACAAACACTTTTCAAATTTTCTTCAGCCTCAATGATCAACCATATTGGATGTTCCAAAATCAATGATTATCCAAAGTTAGTCATTTTAATATTTTGTTTTGTGCATGATTGATTTTTGTAAAACTTTTAATGCATATTTTAAATATGTATTCCATACTCCATTTGATACAGATTTCTAATGTTTGCATTTCCGTTAACTAATGTACGAATGATTGGCTTTTTGTACATAAGGCACATCCGGTATCAGACGTAGGAGACATTTTTAAAATCAGTCTGAACAATAGATTCCATATTTTAAAGTGTTCAGTCCTTTAAAAGGCCCACAGATACGAAACTAAAGCGGAAAGATGAGAAAAGGAAGCAATAGTGTTTGGCTTTTATATTACTGTAATACCACAGAAAGTTTCGTATCTAGTGTAAAATATTAAAGAATGAATAACAAGGAATTGAAACTCAATAAATGGCAATTTGAGAGAGAGAGAGAGAGAGAGAGAGAGAGAGAGACAGAGAGAGAGACAGACAGACAGACAGACAGACAGACAGAGATGGTGTAATACCGATATCGCAGGAGGGTAAGAAAGTGAAGAAATTGTTCTTCTGCTAATTTCAAGTAATAAGTGAGAGAGACTGTCATTGGACATGAAAGAATTTGCCGAGAACAGTGATAAGCAAGAAAGAGAGATCCGAGACAATGAGTATCTTTTTCAGTTAATTGAGCCACATAACTTGTCATAAAACAAATTTCTAATTATCTAGTGAACGTAGACTTATAAATATCCATTCAACGATGGCCTTTGATAAGGAATGTGATATTCAATCAGAGACGATACGAGTGTATCCCGTAGAGTACGGGGCATAATATCACAAAAGTAAATCAAATAAATAATACCCGAAACTAAATGTATTGACTCTTCAGCAGTCAGGAATAATGATTGATCCCTTCAAACAATGCGTCCTCATGGGATCCAGCTAATAAGATTGTCTGTGTTGAGTGAATCTCAGATTATAGAAGATATAAAAACAACATGTCATCAGCTTAAAAGGGAGGAATATATGCACCATTGTTTACTAGATATACTTGGATTGACACCATAAAACTTGAGAATTGACCTAAGTCTGTGAATTCAGTTTCCCAGCCAAACAACATTCAGGATAACCCGGGGTTGAGAAGATTTTCTGACTTTAGTAAATTTATAAGTTATATGGCATCCAGCCCTGGATATTCCGCTATTCTGTGTCAACGGAACATACGATTTCTGCAAGTTTGTGTTACACCATTAAATTACACTGAGTTTAATGTAGCTTTACACATCGCCATAATGGCTTAGCATTTGTTTTGGCTTTTGTTTAGCTACTTTAAAGATTTTTATTATTCCATTAGTTTTTTTCAGACATGTTTAAAGATTTTTTAAACTATCTCAACTAGAATGTCGATCCCCTTGAACTCGTACGCCAATAATCAGAGCGATTCTACTTTCGAGAAGAGAATCTGTCCATCTATCTTCGCTTATCCGAAAAACTTGTTTGAAAATAAAAACGTACGGATTTAAGAAGCTCAACTGTACTCACATAAGGCAGTCATGAAGTGAAAATAATCTTTCAAC
Organism: Pinna nobilis; assembly: GCA_016161895.1. Lineage (NCBI taxonomy): Eukaryota > Metazoa > Mollusca > Bivalvia > Pterioida > Pinnidae > Pinna > Pinna nobilis. The sequence continues at coordinate 15,982 of JACSZP010009000.1, read as the reverse complement.
TAACAAGCTTAACCCTCATTTTAGTTTTTGTTTTCCTTTTTGTAGGGGAAAGAATTCAAGTTTGAGTCGTGTGGGTCTTTATTCATAAAGATCTATAGCATCGGGATCCCCGCTTCATCATATCAGACTGCATACGAATACTAGACCTAAATAATAAAGAGCTTGTCATGAAGCAAATAATAGATTTAAAGAATTGTGTCATTCGTAGGAGCCAGTTAAAGCTGAAGTCTCAATTCACATGAGTGATTAGATGTTACATAACTCTTACTGCTCAAGGTAAAATTTAACAATTACCAAAGGATATTTGAAAATCTAATCTTTGACAAGTCTAGAATAAGGACGCTCTCACCGTGAAAAACAACTGCAAATCCCTAATGTGATGGGGCCGGGTGTTCACAAGGGGTTAGCGTCCCCTGGTGGCATGCGACACCTATCGCAAATATCCCATGAAACTCCTAAGAGTTCGGTAAAAAAAAATGTCAATAGCAATTGAAAAAGTCATGTGCACTTGACCTGACTAGCAAAAGGTAGGCACTATAAACGGTCATGCTAAAAATAGCATCCAACATCCTAGAGGGGGGAATGAGACATACGTCAAAATTTGAAGTCTTTTAATGGTACCCGATGAAAACGTCATAATAAAAAGAAGATTTTGAAATAAGACGATAAATGAGAAAAGCAAACTTATTGGTAGAGGTTATCCTAGTTCTCATTAGCAACTTCTGACTTTAAGAAGTTCAATATTTATCCTCACCTTGAAATTTTCGGTTAATGGTAAGAAGAATCGTAATATTATCGTCAGATTAGAAACAAACAAATCTGGAGGCATGAATGTACAAATCAACTTTACAAAACAAGTACTCCGCAGTCTACGTCAGGCTTCTTTGTGATCAGCAACAAATAGTTTGAGACACTGCTGATTAAAGGATTGCATTACCAAATTAGAAATATGTACGAATATTTTTATCACTGTTCAGTGCCTTTAAGCGTCTAAAAAGACCAACTTTTGAACCTCTTCGCTGTCATTCCGAGAAATTTGGTTTTTTTCATACCATTTAGCAATTTTACATATAAATTACACTTGAAGCTTTATAAAACATCAAGAGGACGCAAGTTATAAGTGGGGAATAGTGAGTGGGCGGTCCAATCAATAAAAAAACAACAACGAGCACGAAGCCTTTGGGTAACCAGACCAACAGAAGGAAACATAATATTGTAGTACAAATGACAAATAACACTTCACACTAATCTGTGTAAAACAAGTCTTTAGAAAGTCCCATTAATCTTTTATGTACATCTTTCGTCTTCAAGATCAGATCGAAGTCAATGTCCGAAACAAGATCCAATAAACGGACGAAAAGCGGATTTTTGTTCGTTATTCTGAATTAAATGCAATCACGAACTATTTGCATTTCCACTCTAATCTAATGGGTTGTCAAGTTCCTTTAGTAAACAAAACACACGCAGGTCCATCAAGCGACTATTTTGCTAAAGAAATAGAAGGTTAGTTTCCCTACAGTGTACACGATAAATTTCATAAAAAACAGATTAACTTGAATGTGAATAATGTATATTGATAAAGACTTCGGAAGCATAAGAAACTTGATGTATCAATGCTGTTTTCGGGCACGACCATGTACTAAGGTTCCATTTCAGAAATCAAAACTAGAGGTGTTCGATTACTTGTTCAAGAATCATAATATTTCACCCAACTTTATACATTTCCTATAACAGAGGCAAACTATGGCTTGCCAACAGGGGAGGTAAATTCCTTCCGGTTGCCTAGTCTAATCTCATCTGGAGGCTTAATTGTTTTCCCTGTTTAGACAGTTTTATTTTTTGATTTGTTACACATAGAGCTTTGAATTTCGACAATCTATCGGTAAATTTGTACAAATCTATGATGCTGCCTTTGACCTATGGCGTTAATACTGGTAGTACCTCTTCCAATCGGCACGCGCTTAGTAAACGAAACAAAAGTTGTCGTGAGTCATTTTGAGCCTTAAAAATGAGACCCTGAGTTACAAAACTTGTCGTTCCACTTAAATCACCTTACTACAAAATGACCGGAAGTGCCAAGCATAAGCAGTAACTTGAAGTCTCTCATCGATAATAGCTCTCCTATTCTCTTATCCACTCTGGATCTCCATCTGAGTGAACGTATCAAGAGTGGAACGGGCAATAGGGAAGAATAACAAAACCAACCTGGTACAGTTGAACTTCGCTTTTAAGATCACTCAAGTGATATCTAAAGGTTGTCTGATTAGTAAGGTTGATTCCTAAGTAGCAATAACCGTGAATAATAGTTAGCAGAGTGTAAATGATTCTTAATGTGGGGTGATGTCCCTAGCCAGGTGGTCTTTATGCGAGGTTCCACTGTTTGTAACGGTGTTTTTGTATATCATGCACATTCAGATAAGGTGCATTGTAAATAAAAGAAATCACAGATACGAAACAAAAGCGGAAAGATGGGAAAAGGAAGCAATAAAGTTTGGCTTTAATATTACTGTACTGCCACAGTGAGTTTCGTATCTAATGTAAAATATTAAAGAATGACTAACATTGAAATGGAACTCAATAAATGGCAATTGACGAGAGAGAGAGAGAGAGAGAGAGAGAGAGAGAGAGAGAGAGAGGTTCCACTGTATTTAACGATGTTTTCGTATGTCATGCACTTTCAGATAAGGTACATTGTAAATAAAGAAATCAATATCCACAAACAACTTAGCGCATCATTTAAGTAATGATGGCGCAAGTTTACATGATAATATGACTTATGATAAATTGGTTATCTCTTTTATGTTAATGCTTTGCTCATTGAAGCTTGAGTGGTTGCGCATGTATAAATTGATGTAAAGTCTCAACAATAAGACCGAAAGCTCTGCACTTTAGGCATAGATCGACTTTGTGTGGCTTTAACGCATGGTAATTATGTAGTACAGGTATATCATGCGTTGGAACAATAAACATATGGTGTGAAAAATGAAATATAATACGATAAACAATTTGGCTGAAAGGATGTCGATTGCTGGATACAAAACTAGTCATTAATAGACAATAGGATGGTGATGTGACAATGAATTGACAAAGATTTAGCTATGTGCTCTTTGTCTATCACCATTCCCATGGGTAACCGATGATGTATATTCCTTTTTCGATAAAATCTATTTACCGTCTTCGTCTTTACTGGGTGAAATTTATAAAATGGGTTAGAGCTTTGTTGTTAGTTTTTCCATTTAAGCATGTCATATTATGACATCACAGTGCAATGCACTTCGGTTAAACCTCGGACAAACATACGAAAACCCATCGGTAAAACTTCAGACAAATATTAGAAAAAGATTGTCACATCACTAAATTTGACACAGTGTCCGTCAAACTAGTTCTCGGCAGATTTATTATTGTTAGCGTTGACCGCAATTGTTCTTTTTTCAAAATGAAGCATGCTGGTAGTTTGGATTGAAATCTAAATATTACAGGTATTAGCATGATAGAGACTCCACACTATTGAAGGACCAACAGCAATAGACAAAGGTCAAAATTTGAATCCTTCGGAGGATTTGTTGACCTCTCTTTATTGGTTCTCAAACGGGACATCATACAACAATATAAAATCATCTTTGATCTTTGTTCCATTCAATAAAAACAGATAAAGGAAATTTAACGTAGGCCCTCAGCATGTCCTTAGTAGTAATATTGTGGTCCGTTGTTCAACTGATTGTTGTAATATCAATTTGGTTACCTCAGCTTCTTTTATGTGCAATGCTTACATACGCGACGGAAACGAGGATTGGTTTCAATCTTTTTGAACTTAATTTGATCTAACTTTCCATCTTTTGAGCTACCTTTTCGAGTTTTTAATCGAACAAATTTCAAGGAAAACAAAATTTGATATTATATATAAATATTCAATACAGCATTGTGCCATATGTTAAATTTTAACGAGTTAATCTCATGTAATCTCAAAATCTGCTGTAAGAAATATATTAATTTTTATATCTGAAAAAACTACATAAAAATCGAAATTTTGTGTACAAATAACAAAAATTGGTCCAGGCCCTGAAAACCTAAGAAATTTTGAAAAAATGCAATTTCACTATAAATATAGAGTAAAAATGGCGTTTGTTCATAAACATATGACACAATGCTTTACAAATATCATTGTGCGCATTAATTAGTAACACTAATACAATATGCTTGGTTAGAATAACTGTAAAATAGGCAAAAAGTTCTTGTGAATTGAAACTTTTAATATGTTTAAATAAAGTAATAGTTTCCGGTGGGTATGAACCACCTTTTCGCACTTTCAATCGGATAAAATTGTAGGCAAACCAATTTGATATTGTTTTCATGTATAAATGTATTACAATGCAACACTAATGCGTCAATATAACACTTGAAACATGAAACGGCAAATTAAGTGGGAAATGAAAAATAAAATGTCGTGAGTTTAAACATTAAAGAAGATTAATAGCTACACAAGGGTGGGTCTATTTTATTAAACGCAATTAATAGAATACATTTCACACCTTAATTTTGTTTAAAATATATTGATTTCGGTTTTGACGTCAACTTTATTAATTACAATACATTATAGTACGTACCTTATACATGTATTGAAAATAGAGGAGTGAGGAATTACGGAAATGGTTTTAAATGCTTTTAAGTGTGACGTCATTGAAATCTTTTGTTTCGTCCCTTCGCCTTTTAGGGACCTATTCTTTGTCCCACGCTATCGATATATTTCTTAGTGACATACCTTTCCTCTCTCTCTCTCTCTCTCTATATATATATATTTGTTTTCAAAAAGACAATGCCTCTACCAATGAGATGACGTTTATACATTCAAATATAACTCAAATTTAAATGCTCTTTTCCACTGTCGTAATGAGGTGTAAAAAATCCTAAAAGTAATGATAAATATCTAAATAACAAAACAAAAAAAAAATACCAATCGTGATGATGATGCTGCTCATGGAATAAAAGATGATAGTTAATGATAATACTGCGCGCTAAGCATTAGTTGCTTACTCCTCTGGAACACCTGAACTCATCACCTGTTTTAATGTGGTTCGCTTTTGTATGTTGTTGTATTGTTGTTTAAAGTCCAACTCAAGAAAATTTCACTCATATGGAGACGTCACCGTGTTCCGGTGAAGGGCGACAAATTTTGCCTATGCTCGGCACTTATGGCCGTAGAGCTGCGAGGGTCCTTTAACATGTCAACGCCTACTGTGACACAGGATCTCGATTTTTACTGTCTCATCCGAAAGACAGGTACGGCAAACCACGGAGTGGCGCTGCGCGGAGTCGAACACGGTAACCACTCGGCCACGGTGGCCCCCAAATGTGGTTCGTGCTACACTATTAAAGTTTTACCGTCGTCACCATGACCTGGTTAATCGTTATAAAATATTGATTTACAGTGTGTATGCCCCTTGTTTACAAATACTACCTAATTAGACATCATCTCGGATTCAAAATTTAAGTGACACAATGGGTGCCATGGGCGGAGCAGGGGTTGCTTACCCTTACGGAACACCTGAGCTCACCTCCGGTTATTAGTTGTTTTTACTCTTTTTTTAGTTATACGTGTAACTGTGTGTATTTCTGTTTGTAGTGAAGTTTTAGCCACGGTATTGTCTATCGTTCATTAATTTCATTTTGAATGCTCTTTGGTATCTTCTACTTCCCCCTTCTACTTTAACAAAAGAGTATTATTTATACACAGGAACTTATTTGTAATAAAAAGATACTCTACCTAGAAAGGGGCCGCCGTGGCCGAGTGGTTAGCATGTTTGACTTCAAATCAAAGGGTCCGGGATTCGAATCCGCGCATTGCTACGCTGCGGTTTGCCTCCCCTTCTTTCGGATGAGACAGCAAAAACAGTAGTCGCTGGCACGTTAAAGACCCCCCTGCTCATTTGTCATAACTGCCGAGCATAGGCAAAATTTCTCACCCTTCACCGACACACGGTGACGTCTCCATATGATTGATATATTCTTGAGTGGGATGTTTAACATCAATACAACAGAAATGTACCTAGAATGGGACTGTTGTCTTGTTTGTAGATATACATTTATCTTGATTATATAAATATGCTTAGGTTTAATTAGTTTTGGATTGTTAGTTAAGATAAACAATATTCCCGACATTTTCTTACCGATTACGACAATTACCGAAATAGATATTTTCTCGGATCTGAAATATAGTGAGACGGCGCGCGGAGCAGGAGTTACTTACCCTTCCAGAGCACCTAACGTCACCCCTGTTATTATTTTTTTGGCGGGGGAGGGGTCTTGTTACTCTATTTTTCAGTTTTACATGCCTTGTTGTGTTGATGGCTGTTTGTGTTGTCTCTTTTTTATTTGGCCATGATTTCGTCAGCCTTTGGATTTTTGAATTATTAATTGCCCCCTTTTTTTTTACAGTGCAGTGAATGGGGCACGCGAATTAGGACTCGTCCCGTACCCGTACGCTAGCAGTATACGTGACTTGCGGGCGATCTTGGTGTACGTAACAAAAGATAAACTGTGAAGAACGTCAACTGAATTGTGTAATTCACAACAGAAAACATTTTATGGAGTCAATTCAAGGTAACACCGATGTAAGATTAAAATGCATGTAACTTATTCCGAAATATCACTGCAAAATATCGTGCACTTGTAAGATGTCTAAGCAGACGACAGTTAGCATATATTTTATTGGCCTTATCTGATCGGAGTTACATAAATTCTCTTATCGCCACTTTCTGTAGAAGTATGTATGAGATGAATGACAAAATACAACACATGCTTATCTTACAGATCACTGCACACTGATGAAGACATGTACAAGATATAAAATACCGGGATAGAATGATAACTTATCACGTGACACGATAGTTCTGTCACATCTTCTTGTTAGAAACTCGTTTATTTACTCTCACAGGAATTTTCGAAGAGACTTCTCATTTATAATATTTAAGTGCATATATCTAGTTTCTGGAGTCAAGTGAAAATATAAACACTACAACAGTTTAGCTTTCGGCAGCTTGGTGCTTTATGGTGATTATTGGTTCCAAGATTGAGACTTGGAAATAGGAGATTTACTAGTTGTTCCATGTCCGCTATTTTCGTTATTTTAGAATCGACTTGATGCGCGAGATCCCAAGAAAGATTCCGGCAAGGTTACTTCCGGAAAAAGGATAATTTACATTAGTGATATTTTATTTATCCCGGAAATGTACAATTTGTATTCTAATGCATGATAGGTGTTTCATAGGCAAACAAACAAATCAATAATTCTGTTTTAATCATTTTCACGGGAAACTTCATTTCAAAGACTCCAAGAGAATGGCAGGACACAACATTGCTACGACGTTTTACATACAGCGGAACTGCATCTGTCGGTCCAGTCGCTCGAGACGCATGTAGAGCCGGAATGAATAAGGGTAATCCGGATGAACTCGAAACTCTCCAACTGCAAGCTGGATTATTCTCTCAGTTTGGTTCCCTCGAATCCAGACAACTGATCCCATTAAATTCGAGATTTGCAATTTCTCTTCATCTTTAAGCAGTTTTTATTTATAACAGTTTGAGCAAGTATTGAATGCGGGCTATACATGGTTTCGTCCTTACAACTTACAAAGTATCTTATCACGCCTTTAAACTAGAAACACCCACTCACTTAACAGTATGCCTGCCACGTTGAGGAATAAAAACTAAACTAAATAAAATAAAGTTCTTTGAAATTGTTTTCCATCACTTGCAAACCTTTTTGAAGACATCTGAAACATATCCTAGAAGCAACTGATAAAATAATAAAAGTACTTTAATGATTTGCACATTAATTCCTTGGTTGTTAAAGAAGTAAATTTGTTGAATATATACCAGATCGAAGTTGAAGGTCAGACAGTTAGAGTGGCAAGTTGGTTCGGAAATGTATCAACCGCCGAAGATACAAGAAGGACAACTGAACAGATTATAAATACATGTATGTTCGTTTTCATAGAATAGAGAGAATATATAAACACTACTGAAGATGGTATTGTAAACTCTAAACCTCCAAATCACAATCAATAGGCCTTGTGTTAAAACAATATTCTTAATCTTCATAGGGGTCGTTTCAAAATACTATGTCGTTTTCTACTGATTATGATGCCACGCTGCTATTCAGGGCCCGGAATCACCAGAAAAAAACTCAAACTCAGTACTCAGCTCAACTGTTTTTTCTTAATTTCTAAATAAATACAATGTTGTAAATTCAGAGTTAAATGCATTTTAACATATGCATTTACATCATACTATTCAAATATCAGTAACAGTTTTTGTTTTACCTCGGTATGTAATTAATCAAATCCAAAAAAGTGATTTAAGCATATACTCAAATCTTGAGTTTCATATATACTCAATGTCTTTTTAATAAATTCTGTCTGTTTGTTGCTGATTTGATACAAACTGTTACTGATATTGAGTGATATGTAATTAATACATATGTTAAAAAGCAAAAACTAAAAAATCCAACATATTAATGAAATGTGTTTTGTAGAAATAAAGACTACGGCCAAGGCATGTCGTTTCCTATCAAATCAACTACTTATCAGCGAAAACGAGACAACATACAATTACGAAATCTGATGTTTAGCAAAGTCAGTGCCATCTTTCCGTGATATCTTACTGTTTTAATTGACACACTAGGAAGACAAAACAATATAGGAGAACACGTGCGGGTTCTATATAAATAGACCCAAGATTCTGTATATTTCTTTCGAGTAGTGCTCTTGTTTAAAACTAAACAGTATCCTTCCGTGCATATACTTGTGTTGATAGATTCAACAAGGCACATGTCTTTTTTAAAACTTAAGCGATGTATTTATTGCACATCAGGATAAGGCATTCATGTTCTTCTTTATTGTAAATCCTTTGAATTACACAAATTAAATAGTAAACCTTTGTTCAACACCACCGCTTAAACGCCATCTATGCTTCAAAGCATACATTTCAACCGAGTTTGTTGCATGTTTTCTTTTTATCGTAATTTTGAACTTTTTTTTTTAATTCCATCTCTATATCTTTCAGTGCTTCTCCCCGTTTCCCTTTCTCTACCCGCCTGTGGTATCTTCAACTCCCCCTCCCCCTTTTCTTCACATTTCTCTTAAACCCTATAGAGAAATAAAGCTTTAAAAGCTTATACTTCCAACAGTCCACATATAAACCTGCAATTTCTTCTAAAATATATGTAGTCTATACTGTTTTCAGAGACTGCCCAAAGAAAGGAGTAAAACGTATGACAGATGGTCTTCTAATTCAGGTGATTTGTGTAGGGAAAAGTCATTGTTGGAACTACCATTTTAGGTCACATAAGATGTCTTAATCCAGAGGGTCACAAACGCAGCTTAGGCTGCATTTAACATAAAAGCCTTAGGCATATTTTGAGAAAACCCGCGTTCTTGGCCTCCATGTTGGATCAAACAAGTTTAAGCTGACTCACTTTGGACCTCCTGTATAAAAATAAACGTTACATTCATGATTCAAATGATCTGACAGGTTCAAACGCTTTAATGGATGAAGACTTCTTGACAAATGTACTCCGATACTCAAGGATCTCAAAATTCCATAGCAAAAAAATAACATAAAATAAAGCACTCTGTTTCCACAAATGTTCGGCCCCTTGGCCTTTATCAAGTGGTTGACGACAGGAACACTAGTTTCTACATACTTTTACATGCGTATCATGAAAAGTTTCATAGCAAAATCATTAATTTGTGGAAACAGAGTGTTTTGTTATATTTTTACATGGATACTTCCCTTTTGATTTGAATACAATAAAAAAAAATAGGTCGGTATGCAGCTGAGAAACAGTAGTGATAAAAAACTGATCCGCCTGTGCATTCATAAATACAGATACATATATGTCGCGTGTATATTTTAACATATTTTGCGCATGTTTTGAACCCAGCTTAATTTTATATACAATCAATAATACCAATGTATTGCTATGCTTACTATCATTATGATTACCCAACATATTACACCTGTTAATATCGTGATTTTTACTTGTAGAAATTGTCTTTGATGTCTGAAGATTTGCCTTTCAACCGTTGGGAATTCTTACTGAAATTATTGATTCATCATCGTTAAAATCAATAAGCTCATTTCAGACAGTCCGAGATGTATCCATAACTTCGAAAATAAAGCATTTAATGATCCTTCGTACGCAATTTAATTTATTGAAAAAGGTTATTTTTTGGAAAACAGAAGCTGGTTCGCTGGTACTATTGATGTCTGGTACAGTACGATGCGATGTAAGAAAATAATTAAAATCATTTCGAAATAATGCATTAACAAATTTTTAAAAATTTAAAACAGATGTCGCTAAGAAAAATCTTTCACAAAAGTTGGCTCAACACTCAAAATAATTTACGTGAGTGTCATGCAAATCAAATATATATGAACAGCACATGCATTTTGACAATGATTCTATGTCTTACTACAGGATAACATTTTTTTTTTACATTTAAACAACCTATGGGCTGATCAAAGTATCAAACATCTGCCCAGAGTATAAAAAGAATAGTGATTCAAATTGACATCTCATTGATGATTGAAGTATCTCCTCTGTAAGGTATTCAAATTTTAGTTGGTTGGTTGTATTGTTGTCAAGAATATTTCACTTATATAGAGACGTCACCGTGTGTCGGTGAAGGGCGACAAATGTCGCCTATGCATGACACTTACGACCGTAGAGCAGGGACTGTTCTTTAATGTGCCAAAGCCTACTGTGACACAGGTCATCGTTTTTTGCTCTGTCACCCAAAAGATAGGGAAAGCCAACCGCAAAATGGAGTAGGCCTCTCAATTTGAAGTCAAAGACGCTAACCACTAGGCCCGGAAGCGGCCGCATTTACAAATTTAACTTTTGAAATTGTCTTATGTTACATATGCAGCGGGCATATCATGGAGACATGATCGCATTCTTTCCGGTTCACGATTGCTTTTCACTTCAAGATCTGTATTATATATAATGTTTTGTTTGGATATTTCAATTCCCTTCATACTTCTTCAGTATTCTTTTTCACATTCGCTCCTAATCCGTATCCAGTTCTAACTATTACGACCACGCAGATACTTCCTCCTTAAAATTTCGCTGTATTTTTAAGTGTTTCTTGATAAAAATGTTATAAAGGTCAACTAAATCATTATCTAATAATTCCGAAACTATCGCAAATTTAAGTTCAGTGTCAGCTTTCCCCATCTTGAAAACCAGTAGTATATATCATTGTCATAAAAGTCAATCAATAACAGAATGTGACACTCAAGTATTGTAATGTTTGGTTAAAGAAATGGAATAATGACATTTACTTCGATGGTTTTCGAAGCTACTCAGTATTCATCTTCATGTATTATCACTTGTTAACGTTTCGATTTCTATATGATTCAGAAAGACAATTGCCACCGAAAGAGAAGAACGGTAACAGGAAACGACCCGGAGATAAAATCCTCAGTACTTCCAATATGTTGCTCCATCTGATCTAAGAGGGGCCCCAAAGAATGATGCATTCAGAGCTGGCAAAGTAATTGCGTAAACATCGATCATATTCAAGATATATTCGCATCAATGCAGTTCAAGTAATCATAGCAATAAAACAAAAACAATATAAATTCATATCGACAGTGATTATGTGATATTTAACTTTCTCTTCAAGCATTGTACAAGATTAATGCGAAATCGGTTAGTAAAAATGAGTTACTTAAAGAGAGCATGTTGAAGCGCACGTACACACAAATAAAGTACGAGTATTCACGGCTGCTTCGGTTTTACGGAGACAGAAAATCTGTATTTGTTGTGTTGGCTTGAATCATCAATCAAAAGAGACCCATAATAGCATTTGACATTGTCAGTAGTATTCAGATGGTAGCTTTTGTTAGGTATGATCTAAATGGTTGCTTAGACGTCAGTGCGTAGTCAAATATGATAAAGCATGGATTGATATGATTTCATGTGGCACATCACAGGAGAAAGTAACAGTGGATCAGATGACATTGACGAAGAAACGATTTATTTCCTTATTCAACATATAAGTGACACGACAGGTGCCGAGGGTGGAGCAGGAGTAGCTGGCCCTTCCTGGGTATCTTAACTCACCCGTCTCTTTTGATTGGGGGCTCGTATTACTCTAGTTTTACCTGGGTTGGACACCATATAACTTGAAAATTGACTTAAGTCTGAGAATCCAGTCTCTCAGCCAATCAGAATTCAGGATAAGCTGGATTTGAGAAGATTTTCAGAATTAAGTAAATTCACAAGTTGTATGGTGCCCAGCCCTGATTGCTTTACTGTCTAGATTAAGAGGTAAAGCATCCACAAATTAAAGTACACGTTGACTCATAATTAGATTTAATTATGTATAAAATTATTATGCAATTTGATAATGCTTTATGATTATTTAACAACACTAACTACTATCTAAATAAATGTGGCCTACTATGTTGCAAAACATATGTATGAAATATAAATGATCCATCCCTGTTCATTTAAAATTCTGGCTAGAATTTTATCTTTACTTTTTAAAGACTATTATAACTGTTTTTGGGTTTTACAATTGTCTAATCCTGAAGCTTTCACCTATATGGTATAGTCGCCGAATGCTGGTACAGGATTTTCCATTTTAATATTTCCTATATTTTAGGATATTTATATTCTTTAGCATGACCGACTACAGTTGCTACCTTTTCACTGGTCAGATCAAGGGCCTATGGCCCTTTCAATCGAAATGGACATTTTGTCGAACTAGTAGGGCTCCCATGGAATATTTGAGACGGATGCTCCATGCTAACAGGGGACACCTGGTCCTATTAGGTTAGGGATTGTGAGGCAGCGACTGTAAGACAAGTGTCCTTGCATCTTACATTGGTGTGATGTAAGCTTGTGGATATAGTCATGGGAAGTAGTTTCTGTAAGAGCAATTTTTCTGTTAACATATTCAAGGAATCTATGAATGAGGAACTCTTGGAAATACACTGGCGTGATAATATCATTTGTAAAAGTAATTACGCATAGACTAATGGGATGTTTTGTTCATGAATAATTATAAAGAAGATTATGTCATATTGGGATATTATGTATAACTAACCATATGAAATTTTGACCTTGAGATGACCTCGCTTTCCTAGACATGAGCAATAATAAATTGGTGACAGTCTTCATACACTAACCCGGCAGAAATGTCATTCAAAGGTGTATGTCACATTAAGCTAATTGTCAATACGATTTTTGTCAGAGATCGGGCGTCCTGTTTGAGTTTTATGCTGATTAGGACAATTAAATGCTAAATACAGTTAGATGATATAGCTAGTTGCGTAGATTGGGGGTAAGTCGAAGTGGTATTGTTGCTTTACATCAATGTCAAGAATCTATCACTTATATGGACACGTCGTTGTTAGCCCGGAGCAGTAAGGATTCCCTAACTTCCGGGGCCTCCGTTTCCGAGTGGTTAGCGTGTTCGACTTCGAATCGAGAGGTCCGGGGTTCGAGCCGCGTCAGCGCCACTCCGCGGTTGGCCGTCCCTGTCCTTCGTATGAGACAGTAAAAACCGAGGTCCCGTGTCACAGTAGGTGTTGGCACGTTGAAGAACCCTCCCTGCTCTACGGCCAGCAGTGCCGAGCAAAGGCAAAATTTATAGCCCTTCACCGGCACACGGTGATGTCCCCATATGAGTGAAATATTCTTGAGTGGGACGTTAAACAATAATACCATACCATACCATACCCAAACTTCCCAACACTCACTCTAACAAAGGACCTCAGTTTAGACTGTCTCATTCGACGGACAGGTAAAGCCTACCGAGACTGACTCCGAAAAAACAGAAAATAAAAACTTTTAACTATCACACGCTAACCATAAGGCGAAGGTCAACACATTTACTTTTGATGTCCTTTTTGCTATTAGATTGGATGTTCCAGTTATACAGACATAATTGTGCGATGCTATTTAGAACAGCATTATCCAAGAAACTCGTGATTTTTTCTCATAGAATCGAATATTCGTATGTACCAAAATACAATGCAGATAGAAAAGATCCCAAAAATGTTGAATTCTACATATTGTAAATACGCATTTGCTATCAAAATGTAAATTTCATCGTCAAAGAAATGAAGTAAAGTAATATTTTTTAATCATTTTGATTCAGCAGGATAAACACTTATATTCAAACATCGGAAATTATGAAAAATAAGAATTACAAGTTCGAAATCCCATCCTTTGTTCTTAATTTTTAACTCATTTTTTTTCCAACCAAAATACCTAACCTACTTTTTCGGTACGAAAATTCGGTTGAACCAGCAAAGTGTTATATGTACTTCATTCTAACATAATTTGGTGTTTATTTAGTCTGAGAGCGTAGATAATTATGTGATATATTATAGTGCTGTAATGAACATTTATGTGATTACGCACCAAAAAATGGGTCATCCCTCAATTTTCATAATTACTTAAGATCAATAAAATCTCGGCTTAATGTGTCTTCAAGGAAAGCCTTGCAAGATGTCTACAGTATCCAAGTGACAGTCTTAGCTTCCCAGAACAATAATTCTGATAGGTTAAACAATTTCCATGGCAACGTCGTCGTTGGCGGCGTTCTTAGACAAAAATGCTTACTAGATATATTTTGTGTAACCCCACCCGCCACCCCCGAAATAAGATAGGGCTTTGATATTTCACACATAGAATCCATTTTATCAGATGTTTTTATTTGGGGCTATGAATTTTGTTCTAATTACACTGACCTTGGACTTTGGACTTATTTTTTAAAAATAGATAAATGAACCCTATCATAGATATGCACAGCTTTGTTGTCGTAACTGATGGTGTCTGAAGAGCGAGAATCTTCACCTTGTGTTGGAGAGATCTGACTGCTGATCCGGGCTAAGTTTAAATCGTTATAAAAGATAGCGACTATTTTTTGCCAAACGCTCAGCATTCGAAATGAATGTAAATTGCCGCTAGGATGGCCCCGTAAAAATAACGGGGGGGGGGGGGGGGGGGGGG
>JACSZP010008995.1:1772-13147 GCA_016161895.1 Pinna nobilis | reverse complement strand
ACCATGTTTGTCCCTTGGGCATTCTGTCGTTGTATCGAATTTGCTCTAATAGCAATAATAATATAATAATCAATAGGTCAGATGAGTCCCACGGCGTTTACAGGTCTCTCGGTCATTTCAGTAGAGAGTGTCTTTTAGCACCCTTTTCGTAACAGTCAAGTGCACACCAGATAACTACGAAGCCACTGAGTCTTTGTTTTAACAAGCGTCATTCTTAAATTAAGACTTATCAATTAATTATCGAAACATATAATCGGCAATTATTATTGACAAATCTTTATGTCGTTGTATCGCGGGATTTAGCAACTAAAAATGCATGTTTGTTCGGAATATTTCATGTCTGTGTCGGAAGCTGTAAATTCCGCTATATGGACGATAACACAACGTAATGTACATTTGTTCTTCGCAAAATCCTGATTATCGACGGTCGTTATAATGCGGTCTGACTGTACTCTGAAATCATGGCAAAAATGAATCACATGGTGCAAGTCATGTGATACTTGTTGCTTTTTTTTAAAAGAAATAAAACTATCATCAATAGAAATTTCATTTTATGCATAAAAGGTTTCTTTTTAGACCACAAATGTATAATTTCAAGTTCTATGTCACCATATGGGGGGGGGGGAAGATTCTTGAGTGGGATACAAGACAACCTATACAACCAACCAACCAAATTTCTAGCTCTCAAGTTTTCACATGACAACAATAAATACTTTTGTGATATCCAGATTTTACTTGATTTAGTATCGATCACATTTATCTTGGCATAACTTAATTTTGTAAGGTAATGAATATAGGAATTTTGATTGTCTTCCTCTGGAAAAGTTTTTTTTTTTTTTTTTTTTTTGCAATGCATTGTGTTCTTTAAATAAGTTATGTCTGTCCACCTGTCTGTTTATCATTTAATTTGGCATGGTATAGTATTGTTGTTTAACGTCCCACTCAAGAATATTTCACTCGTATGGAGATGTCACCATGTGCCAGTGAAGGGCTACAAATGTTGCCTATGCTCAGCACTGCTGGCCGTAGAACAGGGAGGATTCTTTAACGTGCCAACACCTACTGTGACACGGGACATCGGTTTTTACTGTCTCATCCAAAAGACAGGGACAGCCAACCACGGAGTGGCACTACGAAGCTTGAACCCAGATCTTTCGATTGGCAATCAAACACGCTAACCACTCGGTCACGGAGGCCCCTTTAATTTGGTTAAAAATTCTTGTTCAAATAAAACAAAAATATCAACTACAAAGGAAAGAAACATATAGGTGTAATATTGCTTTATATGTAGGTAAGCATCTTGTAACTAAAAATATTGTTTTATACCTTGACATTGACCTTGATCTAGACCTTGTGTTTTGACCTACTGCTATCAAATCTTAAACTGTTAAATCTATGACTACAGCTTTCATAACTGTCACTTTTCACCTTGTGACCTTGACCTTGACTTTGTTTTTCAGCCATTCATCCTTGAGCAGTTTCTTTCTACCATGTGACCATGATCTTGATCTTGGACACTGTAAATCAGAGACTAATTTTATTCAGTGCAGTTAAGGGAAGTTGTTACAAAAATGGTCCTTGGCCTCAGTGTTTCATCAGTTAGCATATTTGCTTTCTGAGCATGATGCTGTAGATTTTAATCAGTGCCATCTCTGTACTTCGGATGAGACAGCGGAAAAAAAAAAAAAAAACCAAGGCGTCTGGTCACAGCAGGTGCGAGCAGGTTAATGAAGTCTCTCTGCTAGATGGCCATTAGTGCCTAGGATAGACAAAAAATTTGTTTTTTCTTCGCCATGACATGACGACGTCTCCATATAAGTGAAAGATTTTTGAGTGGGAAGTTAAACAACAACACAACCAACCATCCAAACTCCAATTGTGACAATACATGTACCGGTATCTATTCAATTGAGGCAGTCATAGGAGCCTCACTGCTGTTTTTCATGCAGCCACTTTCTATTGCACCAGGAAAAACAGATTAAATCAGATTTAACTTGGGCAATCAGAAAGTAATTAGAGTGTACTTCCATTGATCTGTTCCAACAAATAAATCACCATGAGGAGAAAATAACATCTACAGGACAATAGTAAGTATGGATAATTGATGAACTTTATTGTTAATTAGTGCATTTCTATTAGCACGAGTACCTCTTCTCCCCTATAGAGTTTAAGCTATTATCAATATGTAAATCTCGGCAGCTCTGCTGAACCATTAGTCTAGTTCAATATTCTTACCGTGTACAAACAGAATACTAGTAATGGCATGATTTCCCTCTGTGAGTGCTCTTTTTTTTTTATCACTTCTACTGCTCCAGCTCAATGGTTCATTTACCATGAATGATGCTAAATGGGTGCATGGTGGCAAGGGAATTTTTAACATGAACCTTGGTACTGAATGTTAGAATAGTCAATAATTTTTATTAACTTACTGTGAGTATAATGCAATTGCTGTGTTTCCTATGTGTCTGCATGTAGCTGTAATTAAGAATAATTTTACTATATTTAAAATATTATGTATTCTTTAAGTCTTCTAAGCGGTACGGAAGTTTCTAGGCCTTGTGCATTATGCCACTTCAGCCAATCACCTGAATATTGCATTATACTCAAACCTGCTTTACAAAAAGAAAAGAAAAGAAAAAAGGCAGAGATTGCTTGGCATTACAAAATTGGATAAATCACAGATCTGTCAAAGGTTTTTAAGTATCACCCATCCATCGTCATGACCCCTTCCAAGTATTGAATCTACCCCGAAACACTGTCAATAATGGCAAGCCATTGTGGCAACGTAGTTAGAATATTCGAATTTGTGCTGCAAGCTTGTTTGGTTTTCCTCCTTTGAGATGAGACAGTAAAAACCAAGGTCCTGTGTATTGGTAGGTGTAAACCTCACTGGTCAGTGCATGGTCAAAAGTGCCGAGCATGGACCACATGTATCGCCCTTCACCAGCTAACAGTGATGCCTCCATATCAGCAAAAATATTCCTGAGTTGGATGATTAACAACAATACAACCAGCCTGCCTATTAATGATTAGGTATATAATCACTCTCTCATAAAATGCTCATGAAGCTCCGAAAGGTTACATGTACCCAACAGTATCTTGATCTCATCTGTGATATCAGTCATGTTGCTTTGATGAACGTTATCCCCAGCAAAGCTTTGACGACTGCTTATTTAGAATTATTGTCAAGTTTCATGATTTTTACTTAACATTATTTTTTAGAATAAATCAAGGAATGATTCTACAAGAAAGAGGTCTTCTTGGGATTATTTAAAATTACCCACCATTCTTTGGTTGGGGTTATGTGAGTTCACATGCTGTTTTTGCAATTTATGCTTGCCTGCAAATGGTTTCGCCACCTGAGAAACAAAACGCATAATTCAGTTGTTGTGCGATAGTTGTAATCATCCGTTAAGCATTTTCCATGCAATACACACAAAATGTCTTGTCGTAGAATGTTGAGAATCAAGCTTTTTTGTTTGGCTTCAGGGAGGTAATCATTTCAAAATTAGTAAGAAGTGACAAATCCTTGTCACAACATCGGTCTAGGACCTCCATAGTGGAATTATTGGAGCTTTGAAATATACATCACTGATCAAAATTACTTGTAAAATTTTGTAAGTTAGCAATTTTTCAATTGGTCATATTTTGTACATTTTACGGTATAAATGACCAGTTGTGATGAAATTTGATTTACATGAATGATATAAATCAAGAGTGCACCTTTATTTATTAAATTACATTAAAAATTTGTTAAATAAATAATATAAAAATTTCATACACTGACGACTGCGAGCGATTTTTATTGTAAGTTTTTTTATGAAAAGGGCTGCAGACTTTCTAACGGTTTTTTACAGTGTACATAACAACCTCTGTTTTCTGACTCTTCCTCTAAATAGACCACTGTATTGATGTCCTTATCAGTCATGGAGGAGCTCTGGAAATTCAGGTTTCACTGTGCTTTTTCGGTAATCGCTGTTGATATTGAATCAGTTGATATGGAGTTAACTGTATTTAACTTTTATGGTTGAACTTTCTCTCCCTCATATTCTGTAAACACTGAGTCCCTTTAGGATGGTTGAAATTGCATGTATCAGTCAGTACTAGCTATAGATAACTCTTTTTTTATTGTTTGCTCTTGCCTGCATCATTAATATATCATGATCTGAATTTGTCAAATTGATATGATTAGTCTGATTGCCTGGGGTTTGTTGGGTTACTGGTCTGGGTGAAAGATTAATCTAATTTTTTTCTTTCTTTTTTTTTTGGAATTGCATACTTTGATCTACTGCCTAACTTGTTTTACATGTATGTGATAGCCCAAGGGGAGGGTCACATTTGACAGGTAGTCCCATAATTCAGGTGATTTATATAAGAAAAAACGTTTTGGGGAACCTTAAAGTTAGGAAGCATAAGAACAGTTAGTCCTTTGAATCAGTAGATCACTAAAGCAGAATAGATTGTAATTGTTAGAGCATATTTATCATGTGTTTTTGATAGAACTGCAACGAGTCAGGAACTCTCCTATTCAGTTTGATTACGATTTTAATGTTTCGATTCAATTTTTTTCGATTCAAGTTTTTTATGATAGATTTTCTATAAATATCTGATTTTCCCTTGTATTTGTTAATGACGTAATATAAATATCTTATCTTGACCTCAATTTTAATCACTCCGGAGAAAATTGCAATAAATTAAAAGGTGAATGACACTGTTTGTTGTTTACACATGAAAGTATTCAAAGTACAATGGTAAAATAGTAAAATAATAGACTTTTTTGAAGCCAATTCGATTCTGACACTCCAACAGGTCGATTGGGGTCGGAGGTAAGAATCACGATTCTCGGTTTTTGGGTCGAGTCGTTGCAGCTCTAGTGTTGGATATACAGGTTTGAATCTAGATCTGTAACAAAGGTAGATCATAAAGGTTCTTGTTGTTGTTGCGTTGTTGTTTAACGTCCCACTCAAGAATATTTCACTCATATGGAGACGTCACCATGTGCCAGTGAAGGGCAACAAATTTTGCCTGTGCTCGGCACTGCTGGCCGTAGAGCAGGGAGGGTTCTTTAACGTGCCAACACCTACTGTGACACGGGACATCGGTTTTCACTGTCTCATCCGAAAGACAGGGACTGCCAACCGCGGAGTGGCGCTCCGCGGATTCGAACCCCGGACCCTCCGATTCGAAGTCGAACACGCTAACCACTCGGCCATGGAGGCCCCCACATCTCCAGTGACCCAGATCACTGGAAAACAAAGTTGCGAAACCGAGCGGTTACTCAAAATTTGAATAACAGAAACTCAAAGTAGAGTTGGTCGATAACATATCGGCTTAAAGCGAAAACAGGGCTATTACAAAGGAGAATAAAATCCCCCGTAAAAAGTATTATTTATCTTTACATGTAGTAAATTCTGATGTTTAAAACAGAGGATGCCTATAACAAAGTAAAAAAGTCAATCCCCTTTGCCTTCATTAAAGACCAACTCCACAGTATATCATTCATAATAAATGAAGATTCTTTTTACCGAAAATTGGGATATTTTGGCGTCACCAAAATTTGGCCATGCTGGTCTCAAAATGAGAGGTTATATTTGGCTAGTTAAATTTTGGCCCTCTATGTTTGTGCCATGTTAAAATTTTGTCTCCCATGAAATCACTTACTTTTAAACAGCCCCCTAAAACATTCAAAACATCTGAGAGAGTTGTCCAGGGTATGATTAAATTTATGTGAAATGAGTGAACCCACTTAGGAAAGTTATAATTAGACTTAATCGTTCCAATTCTTTATTTATCAACTCAAATAAGTGATTATTACAAGGTAGAAAGTAAGATTATGCATTATATCACATATAATTTACATGCATCACTGAAGTCGTACTTAATGGTGCCTCACAGTACACACACAGAATACACAGTACTAAAACAAACACAAATTTACCTGTTTGGTAATGGTATCACATTAGGGTACAGGCAATCTATAAATATTCAGCACAGTATACCTGTATGTAAACTTTACTCGTGTAACAAACACCATCTTGGTTGCACGTTAAACACACAAGGAGTCACTCCAGGGCTACCCGTGTAGTCCTGGCGTGTGACATGGCTTTGAGTGGTCACGCCGCACATTAAATCAGGTCAATCATCATCATCATGTAAACTTTAGAAACTATTACTGTATATACTTGGCAGTAATGATAACACAAAGAAGTGAACGAAGCCACTAGCTGTGTCTTCTTCAATTTACAGTACGTACCTTGGCAGTAATGATAAAACAGAGAAGTGAACAAAGCCACTAGCTGTGTCTTCTTCAATTTACAGTAAATACTTTGCAGTAATGATAAAACAGAGAAGTGAACGTGGCCCCTAGATGTGTCTTCTTCAACTTACAGTACGTACCTTGACAGAAATGATAAAACAGAGAAGTGAATGCGGCCCCTAGTTGTGTCTTCTTCAACTTACAGTACGCACCTTGACAGAAATGGTAAAACAGAGAAGTGAATGTGGCCCCTAGTTGTGTTTTCTTGGTGAAGCTGACCAGATCCTGAGTTCCACAGAGTACTGGGGCTATCGGTGTTGTTTTCATATCACAGAAGAATACCAAGACCTCAACATCCATATTCTGGCAGTCTGTGCACTGTAATACAAGATTTATTTCTTTTGTATCATCAGTTATATGGTTTTTGAAAGTAGAATACAGGAATATATGTGGTCAGTAAAATTACGTATCTGGCGAGGCGCAACCACATATATTCCTGTATCTTACTGACAACTGAAATCTTGAAATGTAATTGGTTATCTTTAATCACGTGAAAACAGTGGATATTCAATACAGCTTGTGATTTTCTAATATGGGGTTGCTGGGTTTTATATGGGGTTGATGCGAGAGTTATCTTCGGTTGTTGGCACAGTTTCTGATCCCAAACAAAGATGGCGTCGAACGAAAGCAGACACCGGTTCACTGACATATCGGATGCGAAATTTTCTAGAGCTTTGCTCTCACCCCATATGGAATTTACTAACCACGTATATATCATATTCGGTCAACTGCACACCATGTAACTAATAGTATCCTACCCTCAAATACCATATAACAATTTCATCCTATTGAAGACTTATCATGTGTGGTAAGTATCAAGGATCACCGTGTCTCGATGCATAGAAGTATAATAACCTGTGCGTTCAATACAATAGCTTCTACGAGCCTATGTGCATAGCTGACATCATTCAACAGAGGTCTATGTCATACTGTCGTGTATTAAAAGAGAGAGCCGTGTACGGAAAAATACATAGTCGGCACTTGGTCTCTTTCAACAGTTTTTATTGGACAACTCTGTCTGAAGTGGGATAATGTTTTATATCATATTCAACAACTTTGTAGTTGTTGTTTTTGTTGTTTAATGTCCCACACAAGAATATTTCTTTTATAAGGATAATACCGTATGCCTCTGGTTATTATGGTGAAAAAAAACATGTGCCAGGGAAGGGTAACAAATTTTGCCTATACTCAGCACTTATTGCTGTAGAGCAGAGAAGGTTCTGAAATGCGCCACCACCTATTGTGATACATGACCTTGGTTTTTATAGTCTAATCCAAAGACAAGGATGGTCAATCGTACCATGGCTTGGGCTCGAACCCCAGACCTCTCAGTTTGAAGTCGAACATGCTAACCATGGCCTCAACAACCATTGACATGTAGTCATATGTAGGCATCTAGATTCAATGGTTGAGGACAAACCTCAGCAGGGCTCACCCTGGACACAGGAAATTGTTAGCCAAAAAATTAGCCAACCAAGATTTTTTTTAGCCAATTGATAAATTTATTACCCAATGAACATTTACCGGTATGTGAAATATTTTTGATAATTTACATAGGCTGACACCTGCCTACCACTTTGGGCATTATTTCACATACTGGTAAATTTTGAATCAACTCCCCTTTATTTTCTGACTTTCATTGCAAATTTATATTCTTACTACAGGTAACTTATTTGAACATACAGAATATTTCAATACATACCCTTTTTACACAGC
This sequence comes from Pinna nobilis, assembly GCA_016161895.1. Classification (NCBI taxonomy): domain Eukaryota; kingdom Metazoa; phylum Mollusca; class Bivalvia; order Pterioida; family Pinnidae; genus Pinna; species Pinna nobilis. The sequence continues at coordinate 5,115 of JACSZP010008995.1, read as the reverse complement.
CACAAAAAATGTTAGCCAGAAAATTAGCCAATCACAATATTTTTTAGACAATTTCCCCAAAATTAGACAATGGCTAGATTGGCTACCTACAGGGTGAGCCCTGCCTCAGCTGTAAATGCCTCCAGGTTGGTTGTATTACATATTTAACATCCCATTTGAGAAAAATTTCACTTATACTGAGACATCACTATGTGCCTATACTTGGTACTTTTTTATGGTCATACAGTAGGAATGGTTCTCTGACATGCCGAAACATACCAGTACTGTGACACGAGACCTTGTATTTTGCCTTCTCATCCAAAAGACTGGGACAGCCAACCAAAGCGTGGCTAGAATTCTAACTCACCACCTCAAAATCAGATGGCAAAAACGCACACAGCAGTCCTATGTTTCTAGATTGACAATGTACTACGACTAAATTGTCAAACTGTCATACATAACTGGAATTAGGCACTCCATAAACAAAAGGCCGAAATGGCCTATATTGCCCATCTGAGTAATGTAGGCATAAGAAGGGATCAAAGACATTGGCTGAAAACATCCATAACTACAAAATCAACAAAAATGACAAAAACATATCAAAGTTTGATTCCAAAAACCACAACACTTCTTCAGTCCATGTGGCTCAAATTTTTTTTACTGCAATTCTGGATAATTTCTTTTTCTTTTGTCTTCAGACATTTTCCCATTACCTACAGATTCAGTTGTTAAACAATTCTGCAGTTTTTTTCAAGGATTAATTAGACACAGAATCATGATTTTAGTTTTTTGTTTTTTTGCATATTCACGCAAACCTAATTTGCATAAATCTGTCTGAAGTGACAATAGTTCAAGATTAACTTAAAACCCTGTCATACATATTGAAAAGTTCATAATGGAAGTTCTGAATACCAAATTTGAAGACATTTTGATTTTAAATAATGAAATTTTAGCTATGTGAATTTTCTATTTTTAGCAATGGTGGCCATCTTGGATGGTGGGTTGGGATGCCAGACACAGTTTTGAAAGGTTACAACCCAAGGACTTATCAGGCAAAGTTTCATTGTTATCAGACTTCTTGTTTCTGACAAAAAGATTTTTTAATATTTTCTACATTATCTATGCCTAATTTGCATAAATATGTCAGAATAAACAAAAGTTTAATTTGCATTTTAAAAACCATAATAAACAGTTATGTTCAGCCTAAACTTGACACCCTACTACGTTTAAACTACAGGTAAACATGGAGTGCACACCGTGTTCACTTTGAAGTTCACTCCATGTGCACTGTGTAGTTGAAAGAGGTATTTACTGTTTGGACTATAGTTCATAAACTGGTCATGAATGAATATTTTTGGAACATAGTTGGAATATCTGTTTTAGATTCATAAACTTTATTTAACACCCATGTGTCCTTGTGTGTACAAGTGTATACATTTCACTCATGATTGGCCACGGGATAAATAAGTTCCAATTTCTTAAAAAAAACAAACAAACAAAAACAAAACAAAAACATTAAAGGTATTTTACTTATAATTGGTACATGTAATAGGATGAAATCTATGATGTTTGCATGTTCATGGAATTGTGACTTAAAACTTGTAACTGCAGTTCTTCATACCAGATTTGAATACATTCTGACTTTAAATGGAGTAGTTATAGCCATTTGAAGAAATTTATATTTCTAGCAATGGTGGTCATCTTGGATGGATGTCAGACACAATTTGAGAGGATATTACTATTCAGGCAAAGTTTCGCTGTTATTGGGCTTCTAGTTTCTCACAAGACAATTATTTTTATATGGTTTGCCTTTTTGGATTAGAACCAGACATGAGATGGCTCAAATTCTACATGCCTTCTAATTCTCTCTCTCTCCCTTCCCCTCCTCTCTCTCTCTTTCGCTTTCAATGTAAACATGATTCCACTGTTATAATTGTGTCATTGTTAAACCTCCCACTGATAAAATCATTCTCCTACTTACGAATTTTATTATTTTGCCAGCAACAGATTCCTTTTCCTGGACAGGCATCGTAATTGGCCTGAAATAAACAAAATATTACATTGAGTTCTTTTCAGTGTTTACAATGATCACCTAATGATACATCTGGACTCATTTTTTCATCTTCACTAAAGTACAAAATTAAATAATCATATTTAGGCCATTATAAAATTAGAGTGTACAGCTGTTAAAATAGAAATAATAAACATGCATAAACCTACTAAGATCTATTGTAGTTTTAAAAAAAAAACAGGGAGGGCTCTTTAATGTGTCAACACCTAGTCTGTAACATGGGACTTTGGATTTTACTGTCTCATCGGGAAGAGACAGCTGGCCATACAGCGGCTTAGGCTCAAACCCTGGACCTCTTTATTTGAAGTTGAACATGCTAACCACTAGGCCATGGCAGCCCTAAGTCCAGGTGTATCTGTAAATACAATTTCCCTGATTATACATGTCTTATGAGGTAACTGGTCCAGTCTGATTACTCTTCTTCCTCCCTTCTCATTTATGCTCCAAATACAGTTTAACATGCCTTAGCAACCTACTGAATGAAATGAAAACCTAGCTGCCTTATGTGACCTAAATGTATGGTTTCCAAATGTCTTTTTCCTATATTTATTTTTATTTATCACCTGAATTAAGAGACCACCTGTCATATGTGACCCTTTTTGCGCCTTCCCTTGGGCAGTCTCTTAAAACAGGTTAGACTGTATACTGTAAATCCAGAAATTTTCGCGGAACTTTATTTTGGTGAATCAGTAGTAACGTAATTATTTGAGATACTATATTTTTTCGCTTGTAAATGTCTATTTAATAATTTATGTCTAATGACCCGTGGTAATGTTAGGTTAAGCGAGAGCTTTGTTTTTTGCGAGTATGTACTCTCATGTTAATACGCAAGAATAAAATTCTCGCGAATATAACCAGATCTACAGTATATAATGTGAAGAAAAGTAGTAAAGAGGTGGATCCAAGGGGGGGGTAAAAAACAGTACAGTAAAAAAACAGAACACATCTACTGTTGTAGTCACTGTAAATGTAATCCTTTGGAGATTCTGCCTTGGCTTGTTTTCTTATGGGCCATTTCATATGCTGTCATTTAATGTTATGTCCGCACTAATATTCATTCTATAGGTGGGTGATTCCAGAAATATACGGAAAGACATAAAAGATAAAGAAAATGAACTTCGTTAATTTCTCACTTCTTTTGTGGATTTGACATCTCAATTTAATAAGTANNAAAATGGGAGGAATATTTGAAAAATAAGATGTTAAATAAAAAGATTTTTGGGGGACACATACATTCAGGCTTACAATTTTTTTTTCCAGGCTTTGAGTGTATAATGATTGACTGCTTAATAT
>JACSZP010008993.1:0-16341 GCA_016161895.1 Pinna nobilis | reverse complement strand
TTTACCGATGAATATAGGAAATTATGATAAAATAGCCTTGGGTTTTAAAACTGTGGCAACAACCTTCACGGGTGTCAAGTTTTGTAATATATTACAGACAAAATCACGGGTTTGTTTTGTTTCCCTCAAAAAAGTGACACAGGTATTCATCATAATTATCATTTTTGTCTTTCATTCTGAAAATGTCTCCATGTATATTTTACCCTCAAGGTTTTTGATCTAGTTTATTTCAACGAGATTGCAATCTCAAACTTAATTAAAAACGGAATTGTTGTGCAAAAGCGACGGAATGTCATAGTCGAAATACAGGGTAGTGTCTCCTTAAAAATGCAATTCATTTTTCACATTTGACAAAATCCATGAAAACAACTTATATGATAATTTACATTAAAATACAATCAGGTTCTTTAAAGAATCTTGTCAATGAACTATTTCATCATCAAGGATTGCCAACGAATTGTATGTGAGCTAGGAGTTTTGACTGCGTAATTTCAATGAAAGAATAAACTGTTGAAGGTCTTATGTCTATGAATGGAATTAAGTTCAATGAAGATGACACACCGGAGACTTACTTCATTTAACTGAAAATGTCAAGACGAAAACAACTGCTTAGTAACGATTGGATTGTGAAATTGTTAGAAAAACATAGGACTTACAATGGGTCTTCAGTCGTAATACTGCCCTATCAAATTACATGACAGAATCAATATGAAGTGTTGACAAACGGTCGTACTTAAAACGTATGGAATAAATGTCCACAACTCAGGAAAGATAAAGCAATCTCCGATTTATTCGTTATAATCTAATGTATACGTTGGAAATTTTATTTGCAATTAAAACCCGACGTTGGCCGACAGAAGATCAAAATCCTAACTTTAAGATTTTAAATAGATTGAGAACCACATCCGTGCAAAAATAAATTGTTTTGGAATAATTGACAAACAATTTGGGTAGGAGCGGGTCTGCAGAAGGGTAAGGAATACATGCTTGCATACAACATTTCCCCAACTTTGCGTCAGCTAGTCTTCGTATCAGTAAATATCAAACTGATTTGTAGACGGTCAGTAGGTTCCTGTCCTTTAGAATTCTGGGTTTTCTTAATTTTCAGGAATACGTCAATTTTATTGCGGTAGTATCAAACAGAGGCTTGTAACATTACGTAATGAGACAAAATCTTCCCACGCAATAGTAGATTATTGTTGTCTTATTTGTTGTCGGACAAGAAAAATCAAGCATACGAAAGCTAGAAACCGAACCCTTAACTCTCCACTTTGTTTCGATCACTCCACAAGAGGAACCATCAAATGCCCTAGTAAGCTGGGCGCTGAAGTGTAACATAAGAAAAAAAATTGAAGAATTATCAAGGTAAATTAAAAAAATCCAAATCGTAATGATATAAAAAGTTTAGAATAATAGCGGTCTCAATGTGGAAAATAACTGAAAATCCCTAACAGGGTGGGGCCAGGTGCCCGGAAGGAGTCAATGTCCCCGTTGGTATGCCACACCCGTCGTAGATGTTCCACAAAAACCTCTGACTTCGGTACAATATCGAGTTCGACAGAAAATGACATGTGCATTTTATCTGCCGAGTTAAAGGTGGTGGCCATATCGTGTAGACAATATCTTTGCTAGCAATTCTGGTCTATCACCTACAAATCCCCGACTGACTTCTAATGTCATCCGCAAACTTGTTCTGAGTAAAAAAGAATGGAAAGAACTTGGTGTTATATTTCGTGTATCTTTTGTCATGAAAACCCTAATAGGTTATATATCAAATGCTAGTCTAAATGTATAAAACTAATTTTGTATCTTTACAATCTTGAATTGAAAATTATGGTTTATGTATCACGGAGTTAGAAATTTGAGTATTTGTTAATCTCTTAGGGCGACAATCAATCTAGGTATGTCTGTTCAATTATTGTTTATAGTTCTATATATCGTGGTATATGTCGTCTGTTCAATTATTGTTTATAGCGGTTTATAACATCATAACTGTCTTGTGTTCTTACCTTTGAACATTCAACAAATAGCAAAAATTGTCGATGAAGTGGTATAAAGAACAAAATTGAAAATATATCATATTTCGAAGTGTCGAAATAAATTATTTTCATTTTTCAATTCAACTCAATTCGTGCTGGAACGTGTTTCATGACAAAAGTTTTATTGCTGCATCATCAAGAGATTTCATCTTTAGCAAGTGATGCCATTCATACCGATGTATAAGGCATTTCTGCATAGAAGTTCAATTTCCTTGAGATTTATCATATCTTCTGATGTAGTATAACGAATTGCTACAATGCTGTCCCCAAATGACGTTGTGGGAATGAGGTTTTCATGTCTGTCTGTAAGTTGTTATACCGTTTTTCACACAGCCATTTTGACAACGGCGTACTCCGGTTACGTGATATAATGCTCACAGCGGGTGTGACCGGTCAACAGGGGATGCTTACTCCTCCTAGTCACCTGATCCCGCCTCTGATATATTCAGGGGTCCGTGTTTGCTAAATTCTTTATTTCGTATTCACGATAAGAATTGAGATCAATTGTTCTTCGTTACTCTTATCTTCTCATGCACCTTAAGAAAATGAACGATATTTTGTGTTTAAATACCTTTGAGAAATAAAAAAATGAAACAATTTATCTTGTTAATTAATTACATTACAAGCATAGGAACGAGTGTAACACGCTCCAGGGAGTTAAGGGTGCAATACATTAATTAACACAACACAAAGTGATATATGTCGTGAGTACCTAGTCTATAAACAAACGTGGAAGACCAGCGCTAGAGTTCTCCTGGTGCAAACAAACACTATTTAGTGTGATAATATAACATGTAAGTGATGCTGTAAGTTTCTTTTTTGTCCGCGCGTCCGGAGCTACAATGGTGTCGACAAATTCTGCGCCTCTAAGCACACTAATCCCGATTATGTTGTTTGAAAATGAAAGTTAAAGATAGAATTGTGTCCAAGTGTCCGAATGATCTTTATACTTCGGATCGAGGGAATTTTCTCAAAATTTAAGTATTCATTCTTTCGCCTATTACAGAAACTTTGAAGACACCATATGTGTTCGTGAATGGACATAAGGTCGGCTAATTATGCACTTCGTTCCAAATTCAGTCTTTGTTATCCGAAACAAAGCATGGAAATTTCAAAACATAATCGATGTATGTAGGCCATAAGTCGATGCTGCCGCTGGTGTGTAAATATATTTTGTTTTACGCTCTCGGGCCTGAATTTGAAAAGTGAGCACCGTCGTGTTAAAGTACACAAAACTTCGCAAATTATGACGCAATACATGTATTTCATATACGCGCAGAATTAGCCGACGCGCAGAATAGGCCGACATGACGGTATATCTCTTAAACCCTTTCATGTTTTAGGTCATACTTACAAATTATAATCCCCATGACACGGACTTGCAGCCAACCATTTTAATGGTCAAATGTCAAGGTAATTCTGCATCTAGGGCTTAAAATTTACTTTTTATATTATGTTGTACAGATGATTTAATCCCTTTTCAAATATTTTGTTTACAGCATTTTCCTGATGCATACCGCCAAAGGTCTGGCCAAAAGCTAAAGACTGTCTACAATTTCGACATTACTGAAGAAAATAATTTTGGACATGATGCCGAAGATCTTATTGTCGAATGCTACGGAAACGAATTAGCACGGAATGGGCTCCAACTTATGAAGCTCTGCTTGAAACATGAAGCACTATCGAGTGACCGCTGGCCAAAACCTCTTCATTTGTCCGTTATCCAGTGTTTCTAATAAAAACCCCATTCACATCTATCAACAAGGTATGCTGACCTTGAATTGCAATATCATATGTTGTTCAGCTCCATTGGGTATGGTTGAATAAGTACTTTGGCTGACACTGTTGTATTTGGTAGTCTTGCGGTAATTTTTGTCATGATATCATTGGACCCCGCGATGCAGAATGGCAAGAGTATCGTGCATCTAAATAATTTGACCTCTAGTCAGTACTAGCTCGAATCTCACAAGGACCAATTTTGATAATGTAAAGACAAATTAATGTCCGATTTTCTCGCCGAAAGTCGATAGGTTCTTCTCTTTATAAGCAACTTCTCTCATCCACCTATTAAAACCGGTACAATGAAAAAATTGGCGAATGTGGTTTAAACTATACACCATGAAATAAAACACCGTGATACCATCCACAAAATGATTATTTATTGGGTATTTTCACCGAAAAGCGTAACAGAAAGATCATTTCATGTCACTTTCATAATATTTATTATTCTGGAAAACACTCTCTGTCCTCCGTTTGTTCTCGAGTTCACATTTTCTGTGTTACGCCTTCTTTATTTTTTGAATTTTAATTTTGTTATCTAGTGCATACATTGTGCTGTGTGCACGTTGTTCTATGCGTGAATTCTTTATTGCATCAGTTTTATTTGTAAAGCATCTCACTCTTATAACTTGATTGTTTCTTTTAAAGTATCATATTGAATCAAAAGAGCCAGTAATGAGTATTCTATCCTGACCCCGGAGGGTTTAGAATTCGAATCCCTCATGGCCTTTTCCTATCCTTGAGATGGAATTTTGAATTAATTACACAACATTGGTCGTTAAATAAGTTATTTACCTATTATTACGGGGACATATCATTCACTTAATTCAATTACTGCATGCAGGGAAATTTTTTCGCCAATTTGTTTTCGCCCCTTTCGCCCTAATCGTCAGTGGGCGAATTCAAAACTGAACAATTTCAAAACGGTACATTCACTACACAGATTTAATACAAGACTGGCCAAATTTTAAATGGGCCGAAACTTTGCAAGTGTATTAAGGCAAAAATAACTTTGAATTCTGTAAATTGCAGACTCACATCGGGTGTGACTTGTCGAAAGTAGATGCTTGCTAACCAATGGAACCTGATCCTAATGCTGCATTTTCAAAGTGCGTGTTTATTCACCAAATTTGTATATTATCTCATAGACGACCGTCATTTCATATCATGTTTCGTTTCTTGTACTACAAATAAAGGGCATCAATATTATCTATGAGTGATAGATATGTGTTTTAAAAACAAAACGGATAATAAAAGTATGTAAAGGCGAGTCGTTTATCCTTGAAAATAATGCTTAAACGTAAGTGCTCTTTCTAGAATCAATAATGCTGAGAAATAATTACATTTCAATAAAAACTTAAGTCATTGTACGTTCTTCTTCAATATATTAAGTACTACTGGTTGCCTACGTAGAATTTAATCATGAATTTGTAATATTTTCGATGCTTTATTCATAAAATTATCATAAGTCTTAATGAAAAGGAAAACGTAACGAACAATGATCGATCTCATAATTCGTACAAGAAATACAAAAGAGTTGGACAAACACGGACCCTGGATACACCAGAGAAGGGTTCAGGTGCCTAGGAGGAGTAAACATCCCCCGTCGACCAGTCACACTCGCCGTGAGCCCTATATCTTAATGAGGTAAAAAGGGAAATCAAAGATTTGACCTCGTTCGAACCTGCTTTGAAGGCAAATTCTATAGTCCACGAGGGCACCTGTTTGTAAAGGTTACCTTCCAAAGTGAAATAGATTGAGAAATATTTTATCATCAACCTTTGATAAATGAAACTTGTCTATAAAGCTATTTTAAACGTTCCCCCGAGTTCTATCATAGATAAGTTTGACGTTAAAACTATTTTGAACACGTTTAAAGCCCTGGTCTGAAAGATTCATGTGAAATTAAATTTGTGAATGTCCCGTGCATCATCATCCTTATTACGAAATCTATATGCATGTGATGAATATCCGGCTTCTATTTGTTGATCATATTTCTCTGTTTCAGTCAACCGTTTATTTCATTTTAGTTAAAGATCTATAACTTTTTCCCTTTGGGATGTCTGTATTCACAATTCAATATCTGTCTTCTACGGTGGCATATCGACTCCACACCCACATAAAGTATTGATTTTGTAATTTAGAAAAATCAGCAATTTTCTCTAATTTTAGCTCCATATAAATTTTAGTCGCCTTATTTGGAAGTCTTATTTCATGTTATTTCAAATAAACTAGAGGCATAAATGTCAACAGAAAATGTCAACAGGATTAATGGCATCAAAGGGTAGCGAATATGAGAAGTTAAATCGAAATCAATTGCGCTATAAATATTTTTGATGAAACGAAAGTTGTGAAATTTTACAATAAAGAAATGTATAAAAGCATTTTTGCTCAATAATTTAGTACCACAATGTCCACAAATAGTGAAAGATGTCATGAAAAGAGCAAATGTGGGAAATTCTATTCTGTTCATAGAATACAAAAAAAAATGTGGAAATAAATGACATTTTCTCAACCTAAGACAAAAAGTTCATTGCGTGTCTTTATTGAATAGCCAGTCATAATTTTATCCCGACCTCTTGTAACTGTGACAATTCATAATCATACTCTCATTCTCATAAGTGGGTGGAAAATTCTGCTGGGGTTTAAATGTCCTCCTTTTAAATTTTCCGATTGCCGACAGGAAATGCAAAATATTAGCACGGTTTTCATACGTGATGTGCAAGGAACTATCAGAATGTATAAATTAAAGAAGTCAGAACGTCTTTTATGAAAAATGTCAATTAACAAAAAAGAGTATATTTTTCAGATCTCAGATCGCCCGAAACGAAAATAAGTTTATGACTGTCTTACTCCTCTAAAGAGATTACAGTGGGTCCTACTTATATTGAAGCCTGATATATTGAAATCCCGCTTAATTTGAAAATATCTTATTTTCCGGCTAAATCACTTCAAAACGATTTTATCCGTGTTATTTTGAAAACCTTGTTTATTTGAAAGGAAAAAAACCATTTCTCTTGCGGTTTCAATAGATCCGGGTTCAACTGTACTTATTCCGAGGCATAATTCTTTTGCTATTTTTCACTCCCAGGGGGTAATGCATGTGTGCGTATAACCCCATACATGCACTGATTATAAAGATAAACGAAGTCTTAGCTATATAAATTCCTCTGTCTTAATTTCGACCTACATAGAGACATGTTAGGTAACCTTTGTAGTTTTGACGTAACTTTGGGCTGTGGCAAAATACGCTCGTCTCCAAAAATTTGCTAAACAATCATTTATAACTATGGCATGTTATTCACTTAGATAGCTCTATTCTTTCCTAAAGTTGTGTAGGATTGAATTGTATAATTCCCGTCATGTATGGTAGCAGTACATCCCATATCACATTCATAGTTATGATTTAGTCGACACATGCCCCTATATTGCTGATTAATAATTTTCTTATAATGTACACATGGTTATTTTCGCCCCGTTTTATTTTCGCACCAATGCACTTGGAAACAACTTCGCTCCGTTTTAAATACGCCCAATCTCATCATAATTTTATTCAGTGAATTCATCGTTTTGAGTTTGTCCTGATCTGAATTCGCCGACTGACGTAGAGGACGAAAATTATACGGCAGCGAAAATTTGCCTGTATACAATAACTTTCGAGTTGTTGAATTGCAAAATGAAAGTAAAAATTCAATCAATATTTATTGATACGTTAACTTGTACAGTTATTCGTAAAATACATATTTCCATTGTTTACTTCATTTGATGTACTCTCGTTTGGATAGGTTCCAATTGAAGATTCTTATAGATACGTGAATTCAAATAACGATGACGAAGGAGAAAAAAAATCACCATATATCTCTGACAAGTATCGACGATGGACTTTTTCTTACCTGTGCCTACCTGGCACAATTTAATTGACACCTGTGTACAATACCCGTCAGTAAAGAAATCTATTTGATGTTTTAATCGTATATACACATATTTAACCATAAATATAATCACATTTATGAAAATTGCCTTTGTAGTGAAGGATGTATCGGAATGGCATTGAGTATATAGATATTACTTCCAGACCAATATTTTCTTCTTTGATGAAATGTGCCTCAAAGGTGAAGGAGGTATTCGTTTATTTTGGATAATTTTCGCTCTCTATATGATAGCCAAAGAAATATAAAAGGCGCATGGGTCCTACATCACATCAAATATGCACTAACAGAAATTTCAAAATTTGTTTACACATAATTATTAAGTGATGAATAGTGTTTCTAAAATGCTTTTAATGTGTAATTTACGTTCATACAATGCTGTGCATTATGGTTATTCAGATGCCAATAACGCTATAGCGATCCTGTATGTTTGACTTTTATCTATTTTTCTTTCTACGCGTCGTTTTATCACATTGGGTACGTCTGCACGAAGAATAAAATGTAATACACAATTCCTTGAGAGAGAATTCTTCTTTCACGTTGAATTTGTAAAGGGCGTATTGCAAGTTGGAAACTCCAAGTTCACTGATGAATCGCAGTTAACATCATCCATTCCAAGGTATCAATTGTCAGGGTAATTATGAAATTGTCCATAGAATATTACCCAAGTGTAGATCTCCGAAAGTGTAAAGCTGGGGAAAAGTATCATGGATGAGTAGATATGCTATGTTGACCTGTTGTTTGCCGTTTGTCAAAAATCAAATTGAAATAAAATAATACAATAATGTATCATCAAATAACTGACAAAAATGAATTAAAATATATGAAATGTTTAAATAAATCGCAATTCTCATATCTCCATGACAACAACTTACCACAAAGTAGGTGAGTTCAGGTGTTCCGGAAGAGTAAGCGACAGCTGCTCCGTGCGCAGCACGCGTCGTGTAACATGTGTTAAGAACACGGGGATATGTCACATTCGGGGATTGTCTTAAATGAGAACAGGGCGGGATTAGGTATATGGCAAGGGAAACATATCCTTCATCATCTGTTTTACAGAAATACCATATCGATCAACCAGCTCATGATGGCGACAAGAAAATATTCGAAGTGATGATTTCAATATAACCATTAGGAACCCTTGGTTAAGTAACGTTAATATTTTAAAGATCTGCAATGAGTGTGTTTACCCACCATTCGTGAACTGTTAGGTTCGGATCTGCTCGGCGACTGAGGTCCTACTTACAGTAGGCATCAACACCTTAAAGAACTCTGACTACTCAACGGCCGTAAGTACGAAGCATATGCAAAATGAAGAGGCCGGGCATTTATGAAACCTTCATATAAGGGAAAGATTATTGATTGGAATGATTGGGATGTCAAAAACAACAGAACATCAATATCATCCTCCTCCTCCACCTCATCATCATCATCATTATCATCATCATTATGTCTAGTGATATTATTATTTTCATGATTAAATTTATATACTCATTATCATTAATGATATTGTTATTTCCATATACCCATTATCAGCGATATATATTTCTTACTATTACTTCTCTACATGCCCTGTTTACCACAGAAAACTGATCTGATAACCTTGACATATTTACGCTCTGAACGCCCCAAATTTTGAAATTCTGTTGAAGCGACCGGAATTCGAAATATGGACGAATCAAAACCTGTAAAGATATTCAAATTCAAATTTCAAATAAATCTTTTTCAATCTATTCGCCACAGGTATTTGTATTGTTGTACTAATTGATCTCAGAAATAAAAAATCTGGCGATTTGGAGACAGATGAAACAATGTTGATGTCAAGCTGTCAATCAAAATGAAGAAACTAAATGAATGGATTCCTAGAGCGCGTGAGGTTGAATTTATAAACAACGCCATTGGTGTAACAGGTATGCGAGTTCTAGCCAACACCGACAAATGATTGGCATGAGGACGTGTCTACAATGATGGCCAGTATCAGCAAGCAATGGCGGCAATGCGGCACGTCTTATCTTGATTAATATGTGTAAAAATAGACACTGAATTAAAATTGCCTATTGTTCATTTTTGTCTGTACGTAGACTGAATGAAAAAAACATATACACTAAAACATTAATTGTACATGACATAAGTAATAAGTGCAGACACTAACTCTCTGTAGCATGCACTCTCGTTCATGATTAAACAGATGCAAGTAAGATTTGATTTTTAGAATTATTGGGCTTGAGCTCTGAAATATTTTCGTCAATCTAGTGATAAAATTTTCATTCAAAATATATATGTACAGTCGAGCCTTATCAACCCAGACTATATGATCCAACTGCTTCACCTTCAGGACAAAATTAAGTGGGGACAGATTTGGTTTTTGTAGGTCATTATAGAAGTTTTGTTTCAGTAATCCGGATGCTTCATTTATCCGGACAATTTGCTACGGAACGTCCGGATTTATTATTCTTCAGTATACAGTCGAGCCTCATTAATCCGGGACGCCCATAATCCGGATGCTGCACCTTTCGGACAAACTATCCAGGAAACAAAATGTTCAAATTGCGTGGGTCGTTGTGATATGTACGTCTCGGTAATCCGGACGCTTCATTTATCCGGACAAAATAAATTGGGAACGAAAGTGTCCGTATTAATGATGTTCCACTGTATATTCTTCTCACTGTCTCATGATCCATGCAAATTTTGGTTCGGCCCTTTCGAGAATTTTCACTCCTTTATGGGCACAAAAAGCCATCGAATAGAGAGATCTTTAACCTGTCAACGGCTACAGATGGATGGAATCTTAGTTTTCACTGTATAATTTGAAGAACAGGAAAACCAAGTATTTAATGAATAATGAAAGGCTACATATGACGGGGCTACTGACAAACAAGTTGATGTTACAGTCTCGAATAAAGTCAGCTTTTCGTAAATTCTACGGTCGGTACAATGATCCGGTTTGCCGATACGGCCTGTCACTGGGTCGAATGCTGTCTGATATATTTCATAACGGTTGTTAGACCGTTCTTTACACACTAATTTTGACTACGGATTACTCCGTTTACCTGATCAAGACCTAGGGATCACCTAGGGTTGTGACCGGTCAACAGGGGATGCTTACTCCTCCTATGCACCTGATTCCACCTCTGGACCCAGTTGCACAATAGTTTAACATGTAGTTAAATTTAACTATGAACTTACTGATGGTTAAATGTGTGGTTGAAGTAACACTAAAATAATTTTTTTACTAGTCTAGTTGTAATTAACTAACTAAACAACCCTGTAATAGCGGTAAATCATAGGGATAAAAAATTACAAGCTAGAATTTTGACTTGTAGTTAGTGGCTAACTTCAAGTTAATTTAACAATGCATTGTGCAACTGGGTCCTGGTGTGTCCAGGGGTCCGTGTTTGCCCAACTCCTTATTTTGCAATTTTTGAAGGAATTATGAGATCGATCACTGTTCGTTGAATTTACCTTTTTATATGGAACATGCAGATTGGAGTGAAGATAATGTCAATTATTGCTGACTCAGGGTCACAGGATACGCTTTTGAGCGTTTGAACTCGTCATCACGACAGTTTTATGACCAATACGGAGAACTCGTTAAACAATATGAGATTCTCCTTTCAAGGATGATGGATCATATTCTTGAGTGCGATCATTTGTATTAACTACCTTTACAATTCAGATCAATAGCACATGATATTTTCAGCCGAAACCGACCGTTTAACGAAAGGTACATTGGGACAAATGGTACATTTCCAACGGGTGTGACATGTCAACTGAGGACGCCGACTCCTTCCGGACCCCTGGTCCCATCCCATTAGAGATTTGCAATTATTTTTCACGTTAAGACTACTATTTTTCCTTCAATTTGTCATATGAGTAAATCGGAACTTGGACTTTTGAACATCCCTTCGCACTTTTGCAAGTGAGTTTCTTTTAACATCCTCAGAAGAAACCCGTCCGTTTTTTCTCGGTTTCGCAATTTATTAACAGTTGTGCCACATGAATCAAGATAGACGTTAAATCAATATTTGTTGAGAATTTTCTAAATTTGCCAAACCCAACTTGACATTGATACAATACAAAATCGTTTTTTTTTCTGATCAAATTGATTGCTGTAATCTGACCAATTCTAAAACAACTACAGTTAAACTCCTTCCGAAAACCTGTAAAACAATGAAAATGTAAAGAAAAAAGAGTTCATTTATGAAACGTTTGTCATAAGTAAGTGTATCTAATATAATCAAAATCTTTCTCGGCTAACGGATATTGTTTAAGCCAATATGTACTCTTTATTAGAATATATGATGCACTCAATTTATTTCCACTGTGTATTCAAGAATTGTTCAATACAACCATCTACGCATTTATTACAGATAGATAAGGGAAACTAGATTATCGTCTTGAACAGTCAGATGATTCTTGATTTGATGAAACACAAACAAATAATAGATTACATCCGTTGGGACAAACAAAACATATTACGTCACTGAAGAGAAAATTAATTTGAATATACTGAACTTGACAAACACACATGACGTCATTTTAGATGTGATTTATCAGAAGAGATATAAACTTCGATAAACAAGTTGAGGTATGATTCAAGGTAACGGTTAGGAATCATTACGCTGAAAATCAAATCTACTCTGAGTAATGTCAATGAATTCCCTATCACGTTGTATTTTCTAGAGGTCTTTTCTCGTCCTTTTGCGTTTCATGTCATATGTTTATAGGGACACTTACTCTTTCGGACACCTGGTCCCATCCCATATAGTATTAGTAAGTATTTTTTTCAAATTGAATCCGTCATTAGTTAAAAAGGGTCATGTTTGACCCGAGTTTCAAATTTTTCTATCCTTTTGTATTTCTTAATTTTTACAATATCCAATTTGATATATCTATATTTCAACTCCATACTTTCTTGTTCTTTGAATTGGGGGAACTCTGCTAGACATTAAAAATTCAGCGTGGTTACGAACAGGTTTCGGACGTTTCAGCAAGAAAGAGTTGAATAAATCAGTTCTTATCCAGGTTAATTAAGAAAAGTGCTCACTACGTATTGTCGTGAACCATATTACACCGTACATGTTATGATGATGCTTAATTGCTATAGTGCACCTGGGCAGGTTCGCGGGTCTAAATGTGAAAGCTTCTAGCTACCTACCAGTTACCTGTCCTTACTAATGAACTATCCTTCGATAGACATCAAAGGAAGTTGACTTGATGCTGTTTACATGTAGCAAACTACGCTGTAATGTGCCAGTACCATTAATCTTATAAGTGAAATATCTGCTTACATGACATCATGCCTGGGTTCTAACGCGATAAGCGTAAACTAGGGTTCATTCAGTAACTTAGTGTTAACCTAGGACAGGCATACTGACTGTAGTTGTGTAATCTTTTATTGCCCGTGCTTTCTATTTGACTAGTGACTACCAAGCTACTACTCTGTACAATTTGTTTTCTTTCTCAGCACTATTTGCAATATAACAACACATTATTGTTACTATTTCATCTTACTGATGCACTTTGTAGAAGGTATGCGAGAGGCTTCATCCCTTACAGCAAGTGACATCCCAAGTCACAAAACGAAATTGAAAGTTGTTATTTTGTATTTTAAAAATAAAGCAAGATTTCTACCTAGGCCCAGATGTTCATCAGTTGGTTAATTTTAACCCTCAGCTAAATATAACCAAGGATTGAATTAATGCCCAGAGTTAAATTTTGGTATGACATATTAAATTCAGATTCACACAGCGATTCTATATCATTCTCTGGCACACCTATACCTTTATTTATTCCGTTTGCATTTCCTAGTTCTACATCCGCCAAATTACATAGTAATAAGACGGTCATGCAAAAAGTTATTGGTCCTTTGACTTATGTTACTCTCCTGTCTGTGATTTTACAATAAATCAGTTTTGAATATCAAATGTAATATATATAATTATGCGGAAAAGTAATAAAAATCTACCGTATGCAAATCTCTCTCAATTTCATAACTCCTTTTATTAGTATCACGTATATGTTATCAAAGTATTTTGGAAAGTAAAGTTTTAGTGAAGATACTGTGTCGACAAGTAATTCAATTAAATGGTTTGTTAATTAAAATAAATTAAATTGTTTGTTTCCGATCATCAAAAAATTAAGCTTGAAATGAGTTGTTACAGATTCAGCAAGAACAACATTCAAGATTCTCTGATGTCAGAGCCGAATGCGCTTGTGGTCCAGCTGTAGTTTGCGCGTCTTTGGACCGAGGGGTCACGAGTTCGAGTCCTCGAGGCTGTGCAGCTGTTTTTTTTTACATTTCCCTAAAATGAGACATAAAACCCGAGGTTCAGTATCAATAATTGCCTTGATAAGATCCCCATCTTGTGTAGGACAAAGTAATTTAAACAAGTAAAAAAAATAAAAATTTGGCTCCAGCTGTATATCACATCCATGTGACTGACATGATATGAAAAATATCATAGTATTAAGCCA
Organism: Pinna nobilis; assembly: GCA_016161895.1. Classification (NCBI taxonomy): domain Eukaryota; kingdom Metazoa; phylum Mollusca; class Bivalvia; order Pterioida; family Pinnidae; genus Pinna; species Pinna nobilis. The sequence goes on along the minus strand of JACSZP010008993.1, from coordinate 2,117 downwards.
ATAACACACTAATAACAACGAAACAACATAAACAATTATGTGTTGGATGGTTGCATTCACTTATATAGATACGTGCTAATGTATCGGTAATGGGTTATAAATTTGGTTATGCTTGGCACTAAGTCTTCTCGTCTTTGAGATGTGAGGTTTTTTTTTACGTGTCGACATCCGACGTCCCGAAGAACAGAAAAAGTAATCAAAGTCGGCTGCTGGGGGTCGAACCCACGACCTCAAGATCAGAACACTTAACCACGACTCTCGACAACTGTGGAAGCTGATTTTCTCGAGATATATAACAGTTAGTTATGACGAAAAATCTGTAGTTATATCATCGAATGTTAATTATTGAGCTCTCGCAGAGGACCTTTCATCGTTGGGTGCCCCTTTGATTCAAAAGATAAAAATTCAGCGACTTTGCCTTGACAGTTTATGCGACACACTTTTGACAATCATTTTAATGTTTCTTTAAATTTAAGTGATGCATCTTTTTATTCTAAATTTCAAAGTCGGTTCCTGGTTTTGATTGACAGGTACTTGTTGATTAATTAACTTTATGTTTTCTTTATGTTCCCATGATAGCTTCCTCGTAACCTTTTACGGTAACACGGCTACATAAAAATAATTGATATCTAATACGTTTTCTAAAATTAAAAGCATAATATATGCATACTTGATAATTACAGAACGCTATTCGACATTATTTTAAATAATTAGGATATGTTATAATTTATTGTCTGTTCAATCGAGAAGATGAAAAATAATCACTTTATTCTTGTCAACTTCTCAAGTGACAGCGCCATCAAACAAACATCAGATATGATCGTCTGAACTTATCCTTGCGGTTGTTTAAATGGACGCTGTGAGAATACATGACCGGCCAATCACTCAACAACTGTCTCCAACTCGGAAGAAGGACGAAATCGCTAAAAGCGTTACAGAGTACATTTTCGACTTATTTTTTCCGGTGATCGCAATAAATTTGCTAGACAAATGCACTTTTTTTATCTTAATACTTTATCTTTATAGACCCTACACATTGATTGTCAAATTTCTTTAAACGAACCATAGACCGATCTCACAAGATGAAATTACATAAGTTTTTGTTTTGTCGTGATATTTTAGTTTTATTTATTGTTTTCGTGGTTAGTTTCCTATATGTTTTCAGTCAACGAACCTCAAACCTTACTGCCATAAATAACACCCACAACAGGAAAAGGAAACCTGAAATTTAATTGCACGGCAAAATTAACCTTTTGCAAATTTCCTCTTTGACGATTCTACACTCACTTTTAAACATAATCGTCTGTATTTTTATTGCAGTCAATGTTTCAATATATAATCTTTTACATCATTTTGTATGAATTTTTGCAACGTAAGAGAAACACACTCATTAGTAAGAATGCCGATATTTTGGCTGGTAAAAAGTAAAGGCCATACAAATTTTGAGTATTGTTAAACTTACTTCAATGTATTTTTGGATACTGTTAATGGAAACAAAAAGTAGCTGTGGCTCTATAATTGGCGTGTTCACCTTCAAATCATGTTTTGAATCCGCCCCTCTGAGACGGTTGACTTTTCCTGTTCTTCAGATGAGATCCCTCGTCTCAGCAAGTGAAGGCACCTTCGGATGAGACATAAAATCTCGGAGATCCCTCGTCTTAACAAGGGTAGGCACCTTCGAATGAGACATAAAAACTCCGAGATCCCTCGTCTTAACAAGGGTAGCCACCTTCGAATGAGACATAAAAACTCCGAGATCCCTCGTCTCAGCAAGTGTAGGCACCTTCGGATGAGACATAAAATCTCCGAGATCCCTCTTCTCAGCAAGGGTAGGCACCTTCGGATGAGACATAAAAACTCCGAGATCCCTTGTCTCAGCAAGTGTATGTACCTTCGAATGAGACATAAAACTCCGAGATCCCTCGTCTCAGCAAGTGTAGGCACCTTCGGATGAGACATAAAATCTCCGAGATCCCTCGTCTCAGCAAGTGTAGGCACCTTCGAATGAGACATCAAAACTCCGAGATCCCTCGTCTCAGCAAGTGTAGGCACCTTCGGATGAGACATAAAATCTCCGAGATCCCTCGTCTTAACAAGGGTAGCCACCTTCGAATGAG
>JACSZP010008992.1:0-10934 GCA_016161895.1 Pinna nobilis | reverse complement strand
GACAAATTTTGCCAATGCTCGGCACTTATGGCCATAGAGCAGGGAGGGTGGGTTTTTTTAACGAGCCAACACCCACTGTGACATGTGAACTCAGTTTTTATGGTCTCATCTGAAAGATAGGGACAGCCAACCCCAGTGTGGCGCTGCGAGGATTCAAACCCCAGACCCTTTGATTCGAAGTCGAACATGCTAACCACTCGGCCACATCGGCCCCAACTTCTAAAGAATATTAGCACTAAATTTGGTTGCCATTCAAATAACAGTAGAAGTCCACCATTTCCACCAAGCCAGATGGAATCCACAACCTAAAGATCTCAATGTGAACAAACTACCACAGAGTTACAATGTTATATCCATTTAATTTCTAAGCCTTGAACAAACAGAATCATAATTTCCACATTGAAAAATGCCTCTTACCCTATGAAAAAGGTGATAAAAATAATATCCCAAAAGCAAAACCTGCTCTGAAGTATACAATATGATAAACTTATTTTCTTGACTCTTACCTATTTGAACTACTGGTACATGTACCATCATCCAGGAAATCTCTTAAATACTAAATCATGTCAATACAGGTAGAATGTACAGCACTTATCTGGCCATGGGTATAGAAGCATGATCAGTTCAGGATCTGACCTGTGAATACTCGAGAACAATAAAGCTTGAATTACAAATACTGGCAGATAGATCTGGTATTAGTACAGAAAGGTCAATAGAATCCTCATCACACTGATGTGCAGAATGCTGGGAAAAGAGCACAAAAGTGAAGCTGTGTGGACGGACTGCTCATACTAGTGTAGGTGCAAAATAGAAATTGAAAATTGGTATATGTAGTACTGGGTACGCAATCCCATCTACAGCAAAGAGAAGTCTTTAAAAACAGGAGTTTTTCTACTTATTTTCATACATGCTGCACTGTATACCTCAAAAAGACAAAATTAAAGTGGTCAACAAAGTATGGCGGTCAAATGGCTTTACAGAGCTAATGATACATTGTTATCATATTTGCCATAAATCTCTAAATAAAGATTACTAGTATCTTCGCTTTATCTTAACTTAGCTACAGACTCATGGGAGCCTGTTTGGAAATGGGCATGCAAGAGACACTATTTCCCATGGGTATTTTTGATAAAGGTATAATTAACCCTTTAAACACCACAGATCGAAATAGATCGGTCCAGACAATAGAAAAGAGCATACCATTCTGATACTTGGGGTTGAAAGGGTTAAAGATATTGTGGATAAGAATGTGGTGCGTCATAAAGTGATCACTCAGAAAACTGGCCTCTCAATACAGGTGCCACTGTATAATTGTAGAAATTAATTACAATATGAAATGAGAAACATCAATTTAAGAAGACACATATGTTATCTGTATTTAAAAAGAAGCAAGACTAATCTATCAAAGATCAAAGTTTTCTATTGTTTAAGAAAATACTAGTTTAATTTCATGAAGTTCAATATGAACGAATGTTTAAAGAAAACTACGCATTTCATAAAAAAATTGAAGGTTACATTAATATAATTACCTTCAAACTAAAGTGAAGGCTGTACTGAATGATCACAGCACTGATCCAAAATACTGGACAAAATGCTCCATATGATTAAATATCAAAGTACTTAATACTAATATCATGAAAAAAAAAACTGGAGATGTACCAAGGGACAATAAACCACCAAGGAAAAACACCCAGGAGTGTATAAAAATTACATACTAGTGTAAACATCATTAATTTGTTGTCTAACTGTAGTAAATATTGAAGTTTCCTATCATTCATTGCTCAGATCAATATAAGTCATTCTGCAGCTTCTTTTTCTGAAATATTGAATGAGTCTGTCTGCCTATATTTTGAAATTCAGAAGATATGACACATAGTAATTTCTTAAAGAATTGACAATAAGATAATGATTGATAATGATTCAATGGTTTAAACCATTTATCATGCACCAAATAAATGTACCAATAGATTCATCCATGTAATTGTTCTAATAAAGTCAAGGTAATAGTCAAGCAGTGTTCTACCCAGTCTCATATAGCGCGGTGCTACATGGTACCACCATTCTATTTCAATTAACCACCATGCTATTTCAATTTACCACCACTCTATCTGTATTACCGCCGCTTTATTATTCTCTCCCATCATCCTATTTCATTTACATATCTAGCTGTTACTGACCAATTTAGAGTGATGTACAGGTTTATTTACATAGAAATATTATTTATAACGCATCTTAATGGTTAACTATGCTATATACTACTGTGTGGGGCAATTTACATGTATGTCCTCCCCTCTTTAGGTTTAACATGTGCTTAAGTACCCCAGCTATATCCAAAATGTCTGGGGATAACACTGGGTCAAGAGACAAGCAATGGGGAAACATGATTTCATTACTGTACAATTGAACCTGCTGTACAATTATTAATTTACACAGAAAGATGTATTTTAAAAAGTCACAAATATCAATAAATTCATATCAAATTTGATTTTACAATGATCCTTTTTTTCTTGTGATATTATCAAGTTAAAAAAAAAACATGGAAACTTGTCATTAAAAATTTGAATTTAGGGCAATAATCTAAGTATCGATACAATACACCATAATAAAGGGAGAAAACTGCAAGGAAAGTGAATACAGCACCATGTGAATGATCTTCTCCAGATTTCTATATGCACATTCACTAAGAAAAAAACAAGCTTCAATCTATACAATTAAAGTTCTAGGTAAAATATTTGTACTCATCATATAGCCATCAAGGTGACAAAGCATAAACATATCCATGTAAAGGTTAATACCTGTAGAGTTTGACTTTTAGGTGAGCTAGACAAAGAAATACTGATTAACCTAGGAATAAAACGAAATTTTAAATCGTAAATGTAAAAAGTAACCTTGTCTGAAAAATAGACGCTAATCAGTTAACCTAAAGAAAAATCTGTATTTAACAAATAAGAATTATGATTAATACTCTGAGAGATATAAAAACAACTTGTGTTAAACCCACTAACCCCTGAAAAAACAATAGACTCTTCAGTAAATCAATGATTTAGGTGAATCCAAATGTCATTAGGGGTGAATGAGTTAAGGAAATGTGAGCATTCAGAAGGAATGGTAACAAAGTGAGGCAGTATTAATTTATTGAGCATATTGAGATCCCTCCACAGTTGTCTCCCTTCTCACTTACTTAGTATTAATAGCTTTGAGGATTCTTCGGATACCATGATAAAGCACAGTGAAAGTATTTTATTGTTATTTCTTTATAGACCGAATTTTAGCTAATTTCCTTTTTCATTTAAAGAATATTAATCCCTGGATTCGGTATTATTAGTTACAATCCAATTTTATTTACTTAACAAGCAATTATCGACCAATTAGATTAGTTCTCAGGAAAATTTACATACATTTATAAATATTCCTCATAATGCATCTGCATTGGCAACCAAAGTATAAACTAATGTTTGATGCAATTCACATGTATGCCATCACATTTCAGGTGCATCACACACATTTAAAGCCCCCTCCCATTCCCCCACTATCAAAACTTTCAGGGGAGAAAAGTTGTACAAAATACAAAAAATAACCTTTATCCATAATTACTATGCAAATTTTGCATTCAGGCATGAACATTAAGAATAATATGTACAATGTCACTTGTCAGTGAACCTTGTTCTTCATCAAAATCACAATTAACTTATGATAAAACAAGCACAACAGAAGATCCAGATAACAGAATTCAAAAATAAGTTAAAATTCTCAAATTATATCACCACTGTATCTTATATTGCACATAGACAGTTACCATTGCTGTATTATGTTTGTAATATCAGCATCATCACCACATTACTGCAAGATTCCAAACTGAGGGCCGTGAGTGTACATGTACTGTAGTTGTGTGTATTTGTGTGTATAGACCTTCAAAAGTACCTGACATATGACCTTTCCATATATTGTCATATTCTAATACCTTATAATATAAGGATGACATTTTGGACAAATATCAAACAAAGTATAAATAGAGATTACATAACAAGTTGGGATTGATTATAATGTTTATCCAACTCGAGTTAATTAATTTTTATAGTTTCAAAGCACAGAATTTAGCGAGCGTTTTGAAACTTTGAAAATTAACTAATGAGAGTTGGATAAACATGATAATCAATCTCAATGAGTTGTGTAATTTGTTTCTACCATACACTTGATTATTTTGCAAATCAAAGTATTGAAAACGTCAAGAAGAATATTTTTTTCAGTTCCAGCCATTATGTAAGCCCACTCAATGTATTGTGACGTCAAATATAATGACGTCAATTTACGATGTCATAATTGAATTTCCTGATGTATCAGCCAATCAAAATACTCTGAAGTGATTGATGTGTGGTTTATCGATATATTTAATCAACTTCAGCCTCAATTATAGTTTTATAAAGCCGTTTTATAATGGTTAAACTATGTGCTTTATGGTAGAATCACAGATTAGCAAGCTCATCTTAACTGGTTTTCCTAACACTGAAATGAAAGTCTCTAGGTATAACTGTCTATTCAAGCAGAAAACTGAATGTACATGTATGTGCAATTTTCATATAGGAGCATTATGTGTGGCAAGTATTTTTATAATAATTAAGTAGCTTCTCATCATTACTGCAGATGAGCCATAAGCTCCCACTCAATTCTTGATGCAAGCTAAAAATGCATTGTATCAGCACTAAATTTCAAAAAATTTTGAAATGGTACAGAATGTTAATGTAAATCTTAAAATGCATGTAATTTTGACCTAAAGTGTAATGTACTAGTTCCTCCTAACATTACAGAAAATACATTTCAAAGACACACAGTAATACAGGCCTAGCATCATCACCTTACAGCTATTGGAATCTGATTAAGTGTAATACAAATACATATAGATGATGTACATGTCCTTGTAAGTGTGACAATGTCACATGTCTCTTACTCTTTCTTTTAGACTACAAAGTCAGTCTGTCTTGATGAGACAAATACAATTTTACTGATACTGCTCAAAACCTACAACATTTAATATTCTTATCTGTCCATGGCATTGCGAAAGATTTCTTCTTAACATTTGATGAACGATAACAAAACTGAAAAAATATGTAAATAATATTGATTTGTTGTGTTACCAATGACATCATAAAATGTACAGCAATTGGTCATATGTATTGGGGAATATCTATGCTGTCATTATTGTTTCTGTTCTTCCAAATAAAATGTCTCATTCTAATATTTTGGTCACTGAACAAACAAACGTTTATTTAGTCTACTAGCTTAACCATTTCAAGTTTCCCTCTTATTATTTCTAGCAATCTGACCAATACTACAGCCATGATCTGTTTGGTGATTTTATAGGTCTCACAATTATTTTAAACCTATTTTCTTACAATTTGCCCGTCACAGAATCAGTTGAAACAAATCTGCAAGATTTCTATTTCAATTCTAAAATCTTATAAAACATTACAAGCCAGAAGTCTAATATTAGACAGCATTGCACTACATTCTTTAACAAATGGACTAATCTTGACAGCCATGGAAATGGCAGGTGAAATACATAAGTTTGTGGAAGGGGAATAACTCTATTTGAAAGTGCCATCCTATAAACTGACCCAGGATTTGGTTTAAGAGAATACTTGATATTTTGGTAAAGAATCAGTTAAAAACAAAAGTAATACACTTGATTCACTGAAAGATATCAGCATTGTGCCCCAATCATTATGGCTGCTAATCATTTAATGAAAAGGTGAAACATTCAAAATAAGCAATTATGGTCAACCTGCTATAATACTTCATAATCAGCTAAGACATGGAGACAAAAGACTTGTATCTTATATCAATACTTTTGAATCAATACATTCCTTTAACACCTACAAAATAAATGGACTAGTCTCTGACCAAACATGTACAGTCTGTAATAGTCAGACAGGGCAAGTCTAAGTGAATACAATAGGGAAGTTGAAACCATCTCTGATATTCTTTGTTGCTGCTATAGTTGACTAGTCCTACTCATCACTGACAAAGATATGGGCAAAAATCTGAGCGAGACTATGGGGCTCTCTTTGCTTGTTTCAGGATAGGGACAACGTTCTGTAGAATAGCAAAAAGGTTTATTGATATGTTAGACCAAAAACCTTATAATTATAACTTGGTTGTCCTCACGGATTCTTGGTTAATTGCATTGAAGTTTAACATCCCACTCAAGAACCTTTCATATAAAGGGACCTCACTGTATGCCAGTGAAGGGCTAAAAATTTGGGCTTGGCATTTTTGGCTACTGAGCAGGGAGAGTTCTTAAATATGCCGACTGGTATATTGACACAGGACCTCAGTTTTTAACTGTCTCATCCTAAGGATAGGAAACAGGGTGAGTCAACATATAGATTCAAATCCGCAACCTCATAATCATTACATTCTAATCATGAAACCATGATGGCTCAGTTGCCAGATAACAATCAAAATAAGCAAATATCATGATTCTGATTTCTAAGTCCATTCACTCATTTTCAGTGTTTTAAGTTTGAAACATTTTCCTTCTTCTGATGGTAATGACACAGGAAGTAATTCAATCTAAACTGTCAGAAAATATACTACAAGCACTGGAATGGGGCCAAATGTCAGCCCCCAAAATAAGCAGATCCACATTCCTGGATAATCGGACACTAAGAAACTAAAGAGGAACAGAAGGCACAACATGGAAATATCAATATAGCTGCAAGTTCAAATCCAATAGTGAAAATTAAAAGGATGTCGTAATTCTTTTTCGTTACAATATATGACTATTCTAAATATTTGACAATGGATATGACCCTAATCTTTATGCCATTTTGTCATGGTAACATTGAGATTAACATAACAACTGAAAGTATGTAACAGGATGCCTTTGTCTGGAATGCAGGTAAGAGAAAGTCCAACATCAGAAGACACGCTGTTGTAACATCTTGATCATCAAAGTGTTTTTATATACTTATCATATACATAAAAAAGAGAAACATCAAAAACATTGCAAAGTTCAAATGGACGACAAGATCACAAGATGTTGAAATTCATCTCAACATCTATACAAAATATGTTTGTTCAATGGTTGTTAATAAAATAGCATGGTTTGTGATGAAATCACTCATTTTACCATTGTTGTTTTTTAAAATATAGATTAACCTCCATCAAACAGAAGAAATCCATCAATGAGAATCTACAACAAATTTCCTGATTGCTGCCTTGTAGTTTTTGCTATCATCACAATAATGCCACAAAAATACATGATGGCTTAATCCAAGTACACAGTCCATCCAGAGTTCACTCCCTTGAAGAAAAATAAATCCAAGGTGTAAAAGATGTCTTTGCCCAGGTGCCTCATTTCACTAAGACAACAATAACAAAATGGTTGAGATCCAGAACTTGCTGTATTGCAAATATGCCTTTAAGTTTTCCACACAAATAACAAATAACAATAAAATAAACATCTGTAATATCGGTGTTCATCGACACCAGATATTCCAAAAGGAAATACCCATGTTGCCATGGAAACCACGTCACTGTAAGAATACAGGGGTATTCTGCCACCTTGAGTCAGTCAGTACATTGCGTCCTTTTATACACAGTATAATTTCTCCTTCTTGTAGATAATAAATAACAAGGTAACAGTGGTTAAGATCGGCAGGGTATAGACTATGAGAATCCGCTGCTGGGGGTGCTGGCGGTTAAAAGATCATTAAATGCTCTCTCAAAGTTCTGCTTCAGCTCTGCATAAGACACAACAAGCACACTATGTTCGTCCCGGGACATTAAGCAAATCTTCTCTGGTGAGCCAGCGTCCAGCTGAAAGGAAGAGAATATAAGATTTAACTCACTAACCCATGAAATTTCAAAATAAACTCGTCCAGTCAATGAAAAGAACCTGCTTGAATGTGGCATAACGGACCAATTAGTTAAATATAAAGGTAACACGAAACTGCTAGAGGTGGTATGGCTGGAAAGCAGAGTAAAATCTCAATTTAGAACTGAATGTCAAATCCAGGGTCAAGGTCACTAGGTCAAAAGTCCTGGTATAAAATAAAAGTTTAGGTTACTAACAACCTACAAGTAAAGTGTTACGTTTCTATCCCTCTTATTTCACTTCAACTAGAAACTTGAACCAAAATGTTGATGGACAGATGGATATTGACAATTCATAGACTGGAATTACTTTGCAGCATCTGATATTTCACACATGGTAAAGATTTTATCCTATGGAGACAAATATGTTTAAATTTCTTTGACTGCTATAAACAGTCATCAGTAGACTGTAGATTTCATAGAAAGCGACATCTCTGGTACTTGACCCCTGGCCTGGTGTGGTATTGATAAAAATTTTCTTAATGAAATAAGATAATACGAAAACAAGTCAATACTGATCAATTCAAGTCACACTGTCTACATAAAAAATGCTGTTTACACAGAATACATATATTCTACATTTGGTTGACAGCCAACCACGACATGGCTTGGGCTTGAACCCAGCAACTCTCGATTGGAAATCAAGCACATTAACCACTAGGTCAAGGCAGCCCTATATACTACATTTAAAACAGTGGGAAGAGTCTACAAATTATTTTGTCAGCAGAACTCTGAGACTGCCCTTAAGAAGTATGACTTTTTTTTAAGAATAAAATTATTCTTATTTCCCTCAAAATCAGGCAAATTATGAAAACAAAAGAAGTTATACTGTTGAGTAAATCATTTTAAAAAAAAAAATGAGACTCGCCTTATTCAAGCACTGCAAAATATGGGCCATGTCAATCCATGGTGCTCCAGTCTCATCTACTTGATGGAACAGATAATCCCGGAACAGCTTCAACATGTACCTGTCCCCTGTCTCACACCACTGTGGATCCATATTAAATCTGAAAATAAGGAAGTTGTTTGAACAGAGTTTTGGTTGGTAAGTTGTATTGTTGTTTAATGTTACACTCGAGAATCTTTCACAAGAGGTCACCATATGCCTGAGAAGGGATATATTAATTTGACCTATGCTCCAAACTTGTGACAATTGAGAAATGAGAGTTCTTTTAACCCTTTCAACACCATGGACTGTAATGGACTGTTCCTAGACAATAGAGAAGAGCGTACCATTTGGATATTTAGGTTCAAAGGCTTAACGTGCCAACACCTACTGTGAGGATATTTTTACTGATCCTGAGTTAAAGTTCTCATTGGTTACAACACTGATAAATGCAGTCCCATGATCTTATTTTCTTTAGTTGGAATCAAGTATTTCTTTGGAAAACATTTCAAATTGAAGGAGAGTTTAACATTTTTTCTCATAAAATTGAAGAAAAAAAAGAAGAAAGCATACAGACTTTTCATATTTACTATAATTCTATATTTAAGAGGTTAACTAGTATGCTATTTCATATACATAACTTACTCTGGTCTTTCATTTATGGTTCCCAGTTTACACAGAAGCCTAAAGACTCTACCATTCTCAACTTCCTGTAAAGATAAAATCACAGACAAACATAGACAACAGTAAGTCCAAATAATCTCAGCGTCAAGTACTAGTGATGCTATTGTCCAAGCAACTAATCGACAATATGCCCCAGAAATAATGTTTTGTATATGTGCTCAAATGTCTTACACTTTATATCACAGCATTTCATAATGCAATATTTTGTGATATCAGTATAATATTCATTGAAATAAATTTTAGCAAGTGAAAATTTAAAGCATTACAACAACACAATTTCATACTGGCTCCAATTATGATTTTTTTTAGCTTCAAATCTACATCTTCTGAGATAAAATGACTAATTTCCAAATGATGAGTAACAAATTTCTAAAGAATTACGTATTAATAGTATTGATGCTAATTTTTTCCCCATAGAAATAATGAACAATTAGCATAACAAAATGCTATCATTTAAGGTTTTTCATTATCTACCTGTATGGACCACCAAAGAAGAATTATACAATCAAGGTAAAAAAAAATCCATTCATCCGCTGGTCTAGACAAGTCAAAATAGTTTGTGAGCGAGAGAAGTGGTTTTTTTTCATTATTTCTTTTGGAAAACCCTAATAAATATATATACTTTCTAGCCCTGACAATGCTCTTTTTGCACCAAACATGGATTACTCAATTGAGGAAATTTAGTGCAAACAGGATGGTAGTTCTATATGTCTATATATCAGAAGTAGGTGTTTAATATGAGATGATGGTATGCATTTTGATCCACTTTTAATTGTGCCAACTTTTGAGCTTCATTACTTACTTTTGCCAGCTCATTCTCAATCACATCACTCCTGAGCTGAGCAGAATCCAGTTGTGTGTAGAATCGAGCACCAATCATTGGCATGATATCATTTATGCTTTTAGGTCTGTTTTGATTCGCTAGCAGGTAGCTGTCGAAAAAAATTCACAAGAAAGTCTTATTAATGACTGTAGAACATCAGTCTATCAGATCTTAACAGGAAAAAAAATATAACCTCAAGTAAAGGAAACATCGATTTTCTAGAATATAGTTTGGGGCCTTTTCTCAACATTTTTTTAAACAGGCCCAATGGCACTGAAATTGGAAATTTCAGAGCTTTTTGATAAATACATGTACTAGGCTCTTTTGCATGCTATTATAAAATCTGTTTCACTCGTAAATTGAGGTGTGCGATATTACCGGTATATTGGTATATTGCAATATTTCCCATGACAATGATATTTCGCGATATCAACATCAGATACCGGTATTTAACGATATATCTATTACATAAGAATAGCTTGCTAAAATCATTTTGAAACTGTGAACTGTCAAATTCCCATGTCATTGGAATTCACAGGATACCAAATAAGATCACTAAATCATACAATCCAGGACATATATAATGCATATCCCTGGTGAGCCACCTGTTGTGTCCGCTAAATGATGACTACAAATAATGACATCGTTTTTGAGTTCTACACATTT
>JACSZP010008983.1:0-14504 GCA_016161895.1 Pinna nobilis | reverse complement strand
ACTTTGGCCACTAACACTATTGGCGCCAATGTTTTACAAAACTAGTTAAAACATATCTCCTTCATCATAAAATATAAAAATTGCTGTGTTCGACAGAAATCCGTTTGCTTAAGCCTAAGGTGATGTATAGTATTAGAGTAGGATTTTTCACAAGTATTGGTCTCACATTCTTTTTACCGATTATCGGCTAATGGAAAGCATTGACACTTTCATCTATTACCAGGTGTTAAATTACGGTCAGTGAAATGACCAAGCCTTGCCAATAGAACGGATTTTAATTTTACAATAGTATGATGATCAGGCAGTTTTATGTATCAATTTCAAAATATATCGATTATCAGCCCTTACAGAGCCGTTGATGGCGATTCCAATCTAAAAACGTTTTATATTCTAATAACTTGTTAAAAACTCATCAATAAAAAGCGGGTTTTATGGCTGCCATAAACAAGTTGGCCACGCACTCATTTTTACATCTGAATATTCGAACTTGATATCCGAAATGACAAATTTTCAAAAGTTCTCTTCTTCGCAGATAGACGAATGTCTAATATAACTATCGTGCATAATATAAAGGTGTTCATGTATGTACCGTGAATGGCTTATTTTTGTTATACGCCACACTCGACTATCTTTCAGTCATATGGAGGCGATCGGTCTTTATTGGTGGAAGAGACAACCCGGTTACTAATGTACCCATGAAGGGACCACTGGCATCCCGCAAGTAAACTGACAAACTTTCTCTCATAATTAACTTAGGTTCAAACGAGGCTCGAACCCGCGATGACAAGAGAGTGAGAGACTGAGGGGCCGAGACTGAGTGGTTTAAAGCGCATTGCTCAAACTGTTCGGCTAGGGAGACTGCTGAACCGTTCGTTGTTGGATGTATTGTTGTTTAATGACCCACTCAAGAATATTTCACTGACATGTAGACGTCATCGTGTGCCGGTGTAGGGCGAAAATTTTGCCTGTGCTCGACACTGCTGGTCGTAGAGCAGAGATGGCTCTTTAACGTGCCAACACCTACTGTGACACAGGACATAGGTTTTTACTGTCTCATCCGAAAGACAGAGACGACCAACCGCAGCGTGGCACTGTGCGGATTCGAACCCCGGACCTTCGATTCGAAGTCGAACACGTTATCCACTAGGCCACGGAGGTTGTTGTACCGTAAATAAATCAATTGTTACTATTACTCTGTTTCCTGTTATCGGATTGGTAATAACTCAAAACATTCGGTATCTGTGGATTTGTTATCCATGGTCAGTGAGGAATACATCTTCTCATTAAGTCATTTGTTTATACTTTTACCATTAAAATTCAAATGAATCATAATTTAATTATGCAGATTCGCATTTTTTTTAAAATTTGAATTTTGTTATATCTACTATTTTTAATTTTACTTCAATACCAGCCATTTCATTCTATTTTATTTTATTGTATGAATCCAATTTTCTCCAAGTCCCGGTTTGACAAAACATTTAACTAATGCAAGCAAAGTATACTTTGCATAACGTCCAACAATAACAGGATCCGCCTCGTGTTTTAGATAGACACTCGCGTGTTTTGGTGTCGTCACAGATTCCAAGATGTTTAATTATTCATGGTTGATTACTTGTATGCCAAATTCATCCATTAAAACAAATAGAGTATTAGTGCAAGACGTATGAAATTGTTTTTTATAAAGTCTCATATTTCTGAATTTGCATTATTATCTAGACAATATATCATTTCAATAGTGTCTGCTACTAGAAGAAAAAACCACAGATAATGAGTCTCTAAATGATTTAGCGGAAGTGCACATTATTACTTAATGGATTGGTTGAAATTATTGCGCGTCACGAGAGTAATAAATTGTTTTAGAAAGAGCTGATTTCTATAACTATTTTATATAACGCTATTACTGCATTTTAACTTTTAAAAAAGTAAAGACAAGTAGCATTCAGTCTTAATTGACCACTTGGCTTGGTTTAAGCACTGACTTATTTTCTTTGCCATTAGTCAGCGTGTGATTTGATCTATAATTTGTTTCTTGTTTAACATCAATTGATACGACAAAAGATGCATTTAGAGCTAAAACACAGTGACATTTCCCCCAGCTAAGCAAAATTTCAGTTAATGAGCAATGTTAATGGGGATGACTATGAAAATAATGATGATAATACAAATAGTAATAAAAACTCTGATGGTCTGTAGGTTACCAAGGCAGTTAATCATGGAGTCATTCAGCTGACATGACTTGTGGAGCCTTCGATCACTTCTCGGACTTTTTAACCTCAGTGGAATTGTTTCATTCAGAGAGCAGGAAATTGGTCAAGCTGCTGACCGGACACCAATACATTGATTGATGGACAATGAACCACGGTTCTGTCAGAGGTTGATTAAAAAAAAGTTCAAAAAGGGGATAGGTACCGACATCAGTGATGAGATGGCATAAAAGAGATGACGAATGACGATGATGCAACGATTATACATAAGAAAAATATATTGAGAATTGTACACATATCATCATCATCATCATCGATACCATCATCTTCTTGATATCATTATTGCCCATATTATATTATTTTATTATTTAATATAAAATCATCATCATCATCATCATCATCATCATCTTCTTCTTCTTCTTCTTCTTCTTCTTCTTCTTCTTCTTCTTCTTCATTTGGATATGTTTATCATTATTACCCTGATCATGTTATTTTATGATAAAATCATTGAATATCCGTTTTATTTTTTTTTAATATATATCACAATTTTTTATATTGCTGTTGTTATCATTATTACTATTACTAGCTCCTTTTTATAGTATAATATTAGCACGACTGTTAAATACAAATAGAGGGGAAATTTAGGTGGCATAATTCTGAAGCCTCGTAACCATATGACTTCCGGTCAGACAGTTGGAATCAGTTTCACCTTCAAATTTAGTGTTTACGTACTAGCCATCAAGATTGGTTGCATGTGTACATGTTCATCACAAGTACAGTTCAATGTTTATATATTTCACTGTCATGTTTATTTTAACGTAAATATAAGTATTGCATATCTCCCTACTCAGTTCTTCAACAGTTAATGCAAGAAAGTTTTGATACCACATGTGACCCAATACCATTGATGCATTTCTGTTACTTTTATGTGGTATCATCATTTACATAAAGTGATGTTATTACTTTGATATTTCAGAATAAAATGTCATCAGTATTTGAACAGTGATATCAAATTAGTTTGTTCATAATTAGAAATGTATCGAGGCTTAAATTAATTATTTCTAACCGATCTATATCTTCTCTGTAGCCATATTTAGGTTTCAAATTGATTTTATCTCTTACTTGATTAAGTCATTCATATTCAACTATAACAGTGAATCGATACAGTACAAAACCCAGATAATTGTTCAAATTATAAGCACAGATAACATAGCAGGTCACTTAACTTTCAACCGATTTTACCTTACTTGGACCCACTGTAAAGACTTATTTATCCCATAGAAAACTAATCAGGTTTGAACTTTTATGGACTATAGATTAGTTGGGGTTAAAAATTAAACTATGATTGAACAAATGGGACACGGACAGCTTCCGATCAATCAATTTGTATTGTATAAAATTATCATGGAATTAAAATATGTTTAATCTAAATAATCTGGGATGCTATCTGTTCAGATGCCCCTGCTATTTTAGTCAAACGAACTTTTACCATGATATCCCATGACTCGCATCATTTCAACTTTTGCCTACAATTATACAAAGATTCCAAACGTTAATCATAATATCAAAAAAAACGTCCTTTATTTCCTTAAAACGCTGATAAACATCATTTTACATCACATTTTAAATGAATCATACACTAAATGAGTCACGGCACATTTTACATTAATCATGCACTAAATGAGTAACGTCACATTTTACATGAATCATGCACTAAATGAGTAACGTCACACTTTACATGAATCATCAAAAAATGAGGAACGTCACATTTAATATGAATCATACACTTAATGAGTCACGTCACATTTTACATGAATCATGCACTAAATGAGTAACGTTACATTTTACATGAATCATTCACTAAATGAGTCACGTCACATTTTATATGAATCATATACTAAATGAGTAACGTCACATTTAACATGAATCATACACTAAATGAGTCATGTCACATTTTACATGAATCATACACTAAATGAGTCACGTCACATTTTACATTAATCATACCCTAAACGAGTCACGTCACATTTACATGAATCATACATAAATGAGTCAAGTCACATTTTACATTAATCATACACTAAATGAGTCATGTCACATTTTACATGAATCATACACTAAATGAGTCACGTCACATTTTACATGAATCATATCCTAAATGAGCAACGTCACATTTTACATTAATCATCCCCTTAATGAGTCACGTCACATTTTACATAAATCATATACTAAATGAGTCAAGTCACATTTTACATAAATCATACCCTAAATTAGTCATGTCACATTTTACATGATTCATATCCTAAATGAGTCACGTCACATTTTACATGAATCGTTGCACTAAACGAGTAACGTCACATTTTACATGAATCATGCACTAAACGAGTAACGTCACATTTTACATGAATCATGCACTAAACGAGTAACGTCACATTTTACATGAATCATACACTAAATGAGTAAATCACATGTTACATTAATCATATCCTAAATGAGTCACGTCACATTTTACATTAATCATACACTAAATGAGTCACGTCACATTTTACATTAGTCATACACTAAATGAGTCACGTCACATTTTACATGAATCACACACTAAATGAGTCACGTCACATTTTACATTAATCATAATCTGAATGAGTCGCGTCACATTTTAAATTAATCATGCACTAAATGAGTCACGTCACATTTTACATAAGTCATCCACTAAATTAGTCACGTCACATTTTACATGAATCACACACTGAATGAGTCACGTCACATTTTACATTAATCATACCCTAAATGAGTAACGTCACATTTTACACGAATCGTTCACTAAATGAGTCACGTCATATTTTTCATTAATCACATCCTTACTGAGTATCAATCAATCCACCACATAGGAAGGTTCATCAATTTTATCATTTCATTGCGGTAGAATCTAACCTGAAGCACCGACGACTTTTTTCCTGTTAGCTCTGCCCTTTACTAATTTTTAATTTTGAAGAAATTAAAAATTATTGTCCTATACTTATTTTAGTTTCTCCAAAATTAAAAATCAGTAAAGCACAGCTTTATATCGAGACCTAGTTGTTACGTTGCCGATGTGTAGATCATGGTGAACCAGTTTTGTATAAGGCATAGTAGATGTTCTTCAGTTACAATGTATACATGTATAGAAGATATTCTGAGCTTACCCATATCTCAAGAAGATTTTAAAATGTCGAAAGTCTCATCGCCAAATACGTCATAAAACTTTCATTCGGAAAGGTAATTTTGGAAAGCTTTTCTGTGCATATTATACGACACATTGAAATTTGCAACTCGTCAAGTTAAGACTTTTGAAACTAGAATTACGACGTTTTTATTTTAGCTGTACTGTGCAATAATGTTGCTTTCGACATCTAATAAAGACTTTTGCATTTGAATTCCCCATTATTTAGAATAGAAGTGTTCTTTAGCAGGAAACCAAGATTAAAGAAATAAAACGTCTCTTTTACTCACATCCATGGATGCATCAGACAGGTTAAGTATCATCATATTTTATATAGAATCATCATTGTGCCATTGAGTAAATATTCATTTAAAGCACAGGAAAATCAATGCGGGTCAAATTGATTATCCTTGACTGACCCCGGTGCATTAGATAATTAAAAGTATGCAAAATAAGACTGATTGAACGGTCATGGTGATTTAATGTTAACAAATTAGAATATCTAGTCTGAATCTGTGTATGCTTGAGGACACTTGATCACTTTTATCTCATCAGGAGAGTGTTATAATGTCATTTTGATCAAACGTAGACTACAAGAGTACGAGTGTTTTTGACTGATGAAATCTTAAAAAAGTTTTTATAATTCTTTCAACAAACCCAACACAAAAAATTGTAGTTTCCGAATTAACGGACTTATTCTAGACATTCAACAATTTTGCTAGAAGAAACAAGCCATTTTCCATTGAATACATAACGCAAAATTCACCCCTAAGACCTTTCTCTTTTCATATGTAGGTAGTCAGAATATAACCATGGTCAGATTTTGTTAGGTACAGGGTGATCCATAAATTCTGTGACCATTTCCTATCTCAACTATTTTTTATACTCAGAGATACAATGTTCAGGATATATCATTTTGATCCTATATGTTTCAAGCTTTTGATGATAGGGAAAATAAGGGAATATAATGACGTCTCCATGCCAATATGACGTCATATAATTCTTGTTGGCTGTATCAAATTGGCTTCCTCAGATCAGAATGCTGCATAAGTCCACTTGTATTGTGAGTCATTCACCCGGTTCATTGGTTTTATGAACTATGCAGAAAAAATCCATCGCATACTAAATATTTCAAACAGGAACATACAGCATTTTAAAGAGTAGACAGGGAAGAAGTATGCCGCCTAATGCAAAGACGTGATAAGTAATTAGAAAAAATACTCAATGCCATATGTACTCTCAAACAACGTCAAATTGTGCAAATTGTGATATTTTTCAAAGTTTTTCTATCAGGTCGATCTGATCTTTAACTTTGCACATGCAGTTCGTATTATATCTATTTTAAAACCTGTTAATGTATTCTTCAAACTAGTACATACCATTTAATGTAGTCAGATGGCTCAGAAGTTTTATTGTCATTTAAAATGGTCACATAATTTATGGATCACCTTGTATGTTCGAGCAAAAAAAAACAACAAAGAAACAAACAAAAAACTAAAAAAAAACAACAACAAAAACAAAAAACCCATCCAAAAAAAACAAAAACAAAGAAACAAAATACAACACAACAAAACAAAAAAAACACCAATAAATCGGAAATGGATGTTCTTGACATGAACATCGTTTCACCACTTTCCTCGTTTTGTAAGACGCTGAGACAAGTAATGTATTCTCGCTACTTCTAATAATATCTTTGGATACGATCACGTCCAGACCTCATCAAGGTTTCCCGCAGGATACTTTTGATCGAAGTAATTATAATTGTTCAAATTGCTCTCCGTCTGAAACAACAACCATTGCGTCACGCAAATCAATGCACTGCCATTTTCAAAAGTGCAAATGACATTATTGATAAATCGACTAAGAAGATTCAAAAATTGAAAAAAGACTTTCAAATATATTTCCAAATTACAAATCTGTACTAATATTACTTATCTTATACATGAGCGAAGTTTCAGCGCCAGACAAATTACACGAGAGAGAGAGAGAGAGAGACAGAGACAGAGAGGCAAACAGAGGGTGAGAGAAAAAGGCATAGGGAGGCAGCAAAAGAGGGAGAGAGATCACTAAAAGAGGAGATACATTATTTATCACCAGTTTTAGGTCGATTTAGATGCTTTACAGAAATGTAAAAGAATTTGGACACATTTCGAAATATAAGGGACGATTGCGTGAATATGGCGTGAAATATATCAAAATTGCGTGAAAAGAAAAACAATTTACTTCTAGTCCCTAAGAATGGAGAAATTTGATAATGAAAACAAAAATTAATGAATATACATTCTACACAACTTACAGATATTTTGGATTCATATTTCAATTTGAAGAAAATAATTGAAAAAATAAATTGTTTTTTTTTTACAATGTTCTTGAAAAAATACTTAACTACTAAACGTGTCTAAGGTCTTACTTAACTGCCCTAGCCCTACTTCCAGCCGTCAAAATCAGACTGCTTTTAGTCTACGTACGTATATGTAGCAGACAAACTGCGGGCAATACGTTGGAGCGGGATATCTGTACACTTTAAACAATAAAAACGATATTTTGCGGTGTGCGGCTTATACAACGGAGCGGCCAATATGCAAGAAATTACGTTAGACATTCAACATTTGACAACAGAATGAGCTGTTTTATTCTACCTCAGTATTCATATCCAGTGTAGATCTTTAGGCAAGTGCTGAAATGAAATAAATTTGTATAAGTAGCAAGGAATGTTCGAAAACCCAAATCCCAACAAAAATGACAAGTTGAGAAAGAATAACGGTATGAGAGCATCTATAAAGGTATATGTATCTTATCACTGGTAGAGATATAAATTTCTTTAGTTTTGGATATATTTAGCAAGATTCATGCCTAGCGTGAAACTAATTGTTGGCGGTGTAGTTATACCAAGTCTTTTACTAGTAAAATGCATTGTCGTGCTCAGTATTCACTGTTGGAGCCTGAATACAAATGTACTGCTAAATGTATATCAAAATCAAATCAACGTTGGCGTAAACTCGTCTCGATTAATGTGTGTCGTTAATGAAAATGTCTGTATTAAAAGTTGTCATAGCAAGAGTTAACTGTAAACTTGTGTGAATAAGTTATACAAAACAAACCAAGATAGATTTATAAAAAATGAATGGATACGTAAATTAAAGGGAAAACATATAAAATGATAAAGTTTTTATACATCTATTAATGTGTTTTGATAACATTCCTTTTTTTTACAAAATGCATGAATTCATTTATATTTCACAATATTTCAGTGATAGTGGTAGCAAGCTTTTGTAGTGTAGGGCAAGAGACAACTGACCCTATGCAGGTAAACTGGTACAGTTTTAACAAAACTATGAGTCTAAGGCCCAGTGAGGATAGAACCTGCGCTGAATAGGTGAGAAATACTTAATGGTTTTAATCGCGGCGTTCTGATCACTTGACCACGGAGTTTACACTAAATGCCTGAAGATATTGAGAAAAGAAATTGGCTTTCGAAAAAATATAATTCAAGTGAATCTAACAATTTTAACTCAACTTTTACTTTTTTCTTCATTCAGCGTGTTGGAAAAACCAATGTTTTGATATATGCGCAATAGTGTAATTCTAACGTATAGTCGCTGAATGACAGCATGCTCGGCTCATGATCAGAAGTCTCAAATATCTTGTTTAGACTTTAGCTTTAACGTTTTCCTACCACTTGGATGAGACAATGACAAGAAACGACTTAAGACTTCATATAAGGATTTCCGGCAAGTAAAACTTGGAGAACGTAGGTCAAAGATCAAAGTCAAGATAACTAAGTCAAAGTATGAATTGAAAGTTCATGTAACTAACAATTTACAGGTAAAGCATTACGTTTAAGTTATAGTGATTTTCCCTAAACCAGAAATGACAAATGAACGAGCTAACATGGCCATTTCATTGGCTAAAATTGCGTTGCAGTCCGGTCAAAAATGGTCCTTTGTCAAGTTTTTGGCTTTAGGCGTCTTAGTCCCTTATTGTGTAGGATAAAGACTAGTGTAAGCCTGAGACAGCCAATATATTTGCTGTATACGTAAGTAGCCTACCCATAAAGTAAAATAAGTGCTCAAAAATTGTCAAGCAACTTTTGGTGCATACTAAACACTTCCTGTTTATCCAAGACGACAAAAGGTCACATGACAGGGGTATTAGATGATAGGTGTTAACATGTACCGAGATAGACCCCCCTCCTCCAAAAAAATCCTGACGCTGAGCGTGTTCTGCGTTGCAAGTAACGTTGCAAATCATCAGTGTTTCGGGCTCTGATTTGAAGCTCTCGTTTAGAAAACTTTCAAGCAAAGTACTAAAATATTGCACAAGCTGGTTTCCGGGAAACTGGCATGGTGTTGCTAAATCACGTTCAACATCAAAGTGAAATAGCTAGGAATCTAACAAAACTATCACGAAAATTGTAAACACATACAACAAACAGTATGGATGCTGAATTTCATATAGAATTTATTACATTGGGTTACTGTAACAGATCTTTATTACCGGATTCATTAAGTACATGCATTGAAACTAAGTCAAGATTAACATGAATAATTAATATATCAATAAAGTCCGTCAAGCTTAGTACCTATGGAGTAAACATCAAAAACATCTTCTACAATTATTTACTATAATGTACATGTATAGATATGTGTATCATTTTAATCACATAAAGGCAAAATATCTCATTAGAGTGATAATCTGGAGTATTAAGAGAAATAGACTACACATCAGTTGTGAGTTTTATTGCCGTAATCACCACACAGGAGCAGTAAGAGACATACGAGATTAGCATATCCAGTCCATGAAAATGTTATGTCACAAAATATCAATTCTGGAAGTTCCTAGCTAAATGTGTCCATCTTTCTGGCCGTTGTTCTACAAATTGAACAATTTTGGGTAAGGGTGAAGTAGTACTATGACAATGATAACCGGATATGTGATTCATTTATGTCCACGTACGACAGCACCGAATTAAAAGGTTAACATTTCTGGAGAGTAGATCAAACTATCTTAAGGTCAAGGTCACTGCATGATATATTTGAATTAAAATCAGATATCTAATTCAAATTAGAAACAGGAATACATGTATGTCTAAATACTGTTGGGAATTCAATAAGTTTTCTGAAAACTTAAACAACAAATAACGAAAAATCTTACTAATTATTTGTTATCAAGATACAGATAATCAGGCCGCTTCATCCTCGGGGCATAGTGTGTTTGAGACAGAATTTTCAAAGAGTATTGACCAGTATATGTGCTACATTTGCGGATGCTTATTTTATCTGGACAAATTACATGGAATCAAAAGGGTCTAGATGAATGAGTCTCCACTTCATAGTGTTTGTTCTTTGAATACGTTCTGAAAAATGTCGAAGTGACCAGGTCTAACTAATAAATTCTTTAAACATACCAAAGGAGGGGGGTCTTATATTGAAAACAATAGTTCCAATAAACAAATATTTATTTATATTTAGAGAACACAATTTTTTTTTTAGAAATGGAGACTTACAGAAGAACTAATACAGAGTATAGATGTACATACTTTTCAGCATAGAAATCACTTTATAATGAAAAAATAAATTCTATTCCAAGTAAGCAAAACTTGATGATTTTATATTTAATTCTACGCAATCAAGAATAACTAGACAAATTTTCACTGAAGGCAGGAACAGAAACATTAATTCATCTACAAGTACTTTGCATGTGTAAAATAATGAGTTGCTACCACACGGCCATCTCTACACCCTTCTTACATTAATATTGTCATAAAATAAACTTTGAACACCCGTGGAACTGATTAAATTTCATGAACAGATTTTACTGTATTTGAGTACTTAAATACTGTAGAATCTCCGATTAAGTTATAGATTACCATGCATAAAAATACAATATATACTACAAGTCACTGTACTCTGTGAACAACAATGAGGAAAATGTGATGATGCACTTGAAATAAAATAAAATATTTATATACATGTATTGACAAACAGGTACATTGTATAAACTATAAAAATATAAATATACAAATTCAAAAGATGTAATAAGAATTAGATATACAGACAAATTTCATTAAACTATGGAGTATATATTGTAAAGTACAGACACCGGTTCTTTTGAAATATCAAAATTACTTGATCAAATTTATCAGACAAAAATATTCAATGGTCTTTCTTTATTTAAAAACCAAAAATTAAATGAATAAATAGGAAAATGCTGAGTGATTTGAATATTTGTATTCAAGCAAAGCAAAGGAATGGTGTTATGTTGAGGACAAAAATTATGAGGAGTACAAACATAGGCCAACAAACACTATAAAATCTATCACCATCTATGCATTGCTAGATTTGAATGTGACTCAATAAAATATATCACCATCTATGCCTTGCCAGATTTGAATGTGATTTAATGAAATCTATCACCATCTATGCATTGCTAGATTTTTATATCGCTCAATAATTTATCACCATCTATGCATTGCTAGATTTGAATGTGATTCAATGAAATATATCGCCATCTATGCATTGCTAGATTTGTAAATGAATCATTGAAATCTATCACTGTCTATGCAATGCTATATTTGAATGTGACTCGATGAAATCTATCACCATCTATGCATCATGCTGTGAAGACTCTTGACAATTTGTGGCTGAAAAATATACCAAATATTTGATCTGATAAGAATTTAATATAATAGTTTTTGTGTGCATTCTACATACAGCATAAAACTTTGATATTTAGCGTTGTTAATCCTTTCAACACTAATGACTACAGTAGACTGTTCTAAGACAATAGAAAAGAGCACGTCATTTTGATTTTTTGGGTTGAAAAAAGTTACATGTAATCCTATTTGTAAATTGAAATAAAAAATATGACAGATGCTTTGACTGATATGGTTTTATTATAACGATTGAGTTGTGAAACATAAAAGTCTTGTCACTTTTCAACAAATGTTTCAACTATATAGGCACAGAAAATGGCATGTACATACCTTTTAAGAGAATATGAGAAAGATCTATAAACTGTCCGGGCTAAATAGAGCAAAATTATAATACATGTAAAAGAATCTATGTAGGCTATATCTAAAACAAGGCAAATTGGCTCCACAATTACTACTGACATAGACTTTTTGGCCATGAAATATAGTACTAACAATTTCTTGTTATATTAAGACGTAAGTTGCATTAATTCAGCTGAGGAAGGGCATTAGCTTCCGTATGTATAATTACCTGAATAATCAAAGAATTCCTAGATAGATGGCTTGCTTATTCGTTCATTTTATCTTGTCAGGAAAATATCTTGTTTCATAATTAATTAGAAAACAATTTATCTTAAAGCAAAAGCAGCAATGAGATATTACATGAATTATTCATAGGGAGGTAACCATGGAATAGAAGGAAAACCAGCTTATATTGTGATTTATGAAGAGAACAACTGGTAAATGAAATGGTCATAAGAAAAGGGAGATAACTCTAAAGAATCATGGAAATAGTACTAATACTTACACTGAAGCCCTTAACACTATATATGTAGAATAATAGCCTACAGTCAAAATTTGGATTCTTCTTTGGATATGCATGGCCTCCGTACACTCTTATACAAAATATTTAATATTTTACAAGAAAGGCAAGAAAACCTGAATAAAAGTCTACTGAACGTTCAATACATGAAATAATGTTTTCTTTACATTGAAAAACTCAACTGAATGTTAGTCCTCTGTCTCATAAAAAATCCAAAAATGAGAAAAAATTGCTTTCGTGTGAAATACTCCTAATATAACAGATTAGGAAACCTTGAATCAGGAGCATTTATCGAATAAAAAAAAATTGACTTATCGTTATAAAATGGTGAAACTTGTTCAATCATATTCAATGCACACAGAGATTTAATTATGAAAGGAAGGGAAGGCTTGGAAGACGACTGAGTTTTTATAATATTTGAATATTCCTTTAAAGCAAATTCATACTTGCCATGAGAATATTTAATTTGATATATCCTTAAGACTGAACTTTTGATTAACACATAAATCCCTGAAAACTAATGGACTCTTCTTAAATCAATGATTTTGGCAAATCCAAATGTTGTCTTCAGGGTGAATGGGTTAAAGTGTAATAGTGTTTCCCAATCATTGATCCTTGACTCTAGAAATAAATAAGCAAAGTGTCCTATACGTAAATATGAATTAATAATTTTCTCCCAAAGGCCTGTTAAAACGTTGTTTTCACAAAAGTAAGTGGAGACAATACTTACAAAAACCAAAAGTCACAAACAAAATAGATACAGAGGAGCCTTGTTAACCCTTTCAACACAGTAGACCATAATGGACTGGTCTAAGACAATAGAAAAGAGCATACCACTTTGATACTTGGGGTTGAAAGGTTAAATATGGATGTTTTCGTTCCCGAGCAAATCGTCTGGATTACTGAGGCAACACCACTCTAATGACCAGTACAAATTAAGAACTCTGTTCCTTAGAAATTATTTTTCCCTGAAGGTGTATCATCCCGATTATAGACCCTTTAACTGTAACTACAGTCCTGTGATTTGGGTTGGCAAAATGAAACAGATACCTGCAAAGATATAGACGTCATTATAGTAACTGATTGTTTCTTGGCATCGTTTTCCAGGAATCTGTCTCATATTGCCAACCAAAGTTGCAGGACCACATTCAGAGTGAAAGCATCTATTGGCATCCGGATTAATGAGGCTTGACTGTATATGCAGATAGATAACTATACCATTCAAGGTAAGTATAATGAACATAATTCATATTACAGAAGGTAAAATGGAATACTTGAAGGAATAATTTAGCATGAAGCTATGTTCTAGTAACTAAAATCTGAAAGTAATAAGTTGCTAGTGCAACAAGAAATCCTATTAGTATCAGAAACTGAAAAATTGCAAAATGATAAAAACACTTATTCAATTTATGATTAGGGTTTAATATCATATGAATAATACATAACATTGTATATAGCCTTGTGCCTTCTTTACTAGAAATGTAAAACATATTTCAAAAGAAAAACGATTAAGGAATGAATAATGAAACTAATATCAGTAGATACCAACATCTTCAAGATGCCTCGCTGCTTAATAGCCTGAAATGT
>JACSZP010008970.1:0-23226 GCA_016161895.1 Pinna nobilis | reverse complement strand
AAAAAAACCGTCCCTGCTCTACGGCCAGCAGTGCCGAACATAGGCAACATTTGTAGCCCTTCACCAGCACACGTTGACGTCTCCACATGAGTGAAATATTCTTGAGTGGGACGTTAAACAACAATACCTATACCATCATTCGTATCTAAAGTGACGTCAATTTAAAATTTTCATGTTTGTTTTGTTACTTTAAGCAACGTCTGAAGCGACCGAGTGTGACGTCAAGGAAATAGTGACGTTATATTTCCGGAGTAGCGCGTGTAGCAAATGTAGGAGTTGACACGGAAATTTTGTTTCGAGAAAATAACGGGAGACAAAACTGCGAATGATTGGGAAAACAATGGGTAATTATTGTCAACCTTGTGATTTTCATATCCTACAATCGTGGCGACATTAAGGAGATTGAGTCTTGGGAAAGTTTAAAATATACCCATGTTTTTTCTCGATCTTCAAATTTACAGTCGCTAACCAATGACTTGAAAGTAGCAATTGGTCCTCCTCTCTCATTTTTGAGAGCAAGCAATAAATTAAGCTTGACCGGGTCATATATGTCCAATGGGTTAGAGCAATGTTCTTTTTATTTGGTAAATATCTTATTTTCTTATTCGTAACCAATTTCACGTGGATTTTATGGTTAATGTTTCTGAATAAACCTTCAGAGGAGATGGCCTTCATGACTGTGTCGGAGAGTTAAGTATCAGATTATGAGATCGTTGGATGGAGTCCGCTCGGGAGGGGGGCGCTTTCCCTGTTGTTCGTGTGAGACAGTAGTGTCATAGTAGGTTTGACATTTTTACTTTCTCCCACTAATGATCGTGGATACAGAGTTGACAAGAAATTGAGTCCCTCCATCGACATTCTTTCAAATCTCGATGTGAATAAAAGGTTCTTTGGTGGGACTAAAATTAGTTGTAGATTGATAGTAAATGACAGAAAATAAAATTCGCTTCAAATTTATTTTCATTTTCACCTTTTTACAGAAAAAGGTGTATAATTTACAGAAAAATGTAAATTTGACAGAAAAATGTAAAAAATTTACAGAAAAAAGTATAAATTTTACAGAAAAAGTGTAAAATGTACAGGAAAAAAGTTGGAATTTTACAGGAAAATGTGTAAATGTTACAGAAAAAAAGTGTTAAAATTGAATAAAAAAGTAAGTTGTTTAATGTCCCTAATACGCTTCCGTAGCATTCCCGATAGTAAAGAATAAGTTAGTCATGATGGAGGTGAACCATTGTCGAAGGTAGGTAAAAAATGGAAAACTTTTGGCATATGATTAGTTTAATATGTGTGTACGCACTTTTTCTCACAGTGTACAGAAGGATGCTTACCGATAATCCTGATCCATACTGACACAACGTATCTAGATACCCAGTATTTAGTTTCAGGCTTTGAGTCTTGACTTCCAATGCTTGTAACATCACCATCAAAGGACAACAGTTTACCACCTTTCGCTCTGCATACAATATTTGCTGCTCTCCATTCCAGTTCAGTATTTTCTAGTCGTCTAGCTGGAGAATTATAAACAATGTGAAAGTGTTAAAAAATACACAATGCTTAGAAAATTGATTTTCAAATAACCTCCCAATCGTATATTGCGCCTTAAAGTAATCAAGATATAATCGAGCGTCATTAATGCGGACGCCGTAAATTTGGATGCTTCAAATTCCGGACAAAATCTCAAATGATTTTTTTCTTTAATAACCTGTTCATTAAAATTATAACATTTCAGTAATCCGGACGCTCCATCTATCTGGTCAGTTTGCTTGAGAACAATATAAGGTATGGTCCCTATATCAAGAATATTTTACTAGATTGGAAATTTCACCAAATGACGATTAGAGGCTCTAAAATTTGTTGTATACTCAGCACATCGGGTTACTCAGCAGCGAGGGCAATTTCACATGCTGACCCTTTTAGCGACACAGGACCTCAGCTTGTTGGTTTTTCTCACTCAAAGGAAAGGAAAAGTAAAGAACTTAAAAACTTTCTACTTAGAACTTAAAACGTAAAAAACTAAAGAACTTTTACGAGTGCCGGATATTTCAGCATTAGTGCACCTCTGCTTCTGGGGACATATCATGACGTAAAACGAAGGAGACCAGTCTGTTCTCTAATTTAAGTATATGCTATGCCTACGTTATAGCTACCATAAAATCATTGATGTAAGGGTTTAAATCTCACCTGAGTGTCAAATATTTGCAGTCCATGACGAGGCTTGCGGAGTCGTGGATGTTGTAAATCTTTGACACGAGGGTGAGATTTTTTTGTTTCTGTACAAAGTGGTGGTTGATTATTTTTCTCTAATCATAAAATAATGTGTTTCTAAGTAATAAATATATAGGTGCAACACTGCATTCAAGCGAAGCGACGAAATGCGTCAAAAGTAGGGTTCGAGGTAAGCACGCGGGGTGCGAGACAGAGATTTCTCAGAACGGGTACATTGATGTATATCTCTGTCCGGGTGAGAGAAAATTTTATTCTACAAAGGGAAGTATTCTTATGTAAAAAAAAATAAACAATTCACTCGTATCAGATGTACACAGTTTTGACAATAGGTCTGCTTAGATACGCGGTACTATGCAAATGAAGTTAATGTCATGACATCGTAGGGACGTAGTAGATAAACATCGATTAAACATTTTTTTAAATAAAGCTATCAATC
The DNA here is from genome assembly GCA_016161895.1 of Pinna nobilis. Taxonomy (NCBI): domain Eukaryota; kingdom Metazoa; phylum Mollusca; class Bivalvia; order Pterioida; family Pinnidae; genus Pinna; species Pinna nobilis. Next base: position 20,561 of record JACSZP010008970.1, on the reverse strand, counting down.
GTGCAGCAGTAAAATTGTGTTCACAACTCTATCATCGTCGTCATTCATTTGATTGAGGCCAATAGGCCAAACATTCGTGAAACCAGAGTGTTGTTTATTTTTACAACCTCACTTATGTAGAGCTGATAGTCTTAATAACAATATTCAACTATACATGTACTTATGTCAGTCAAGATCTGCATTCAAATGAGGGAAATTTTAATATAGCCAGGTTTCTTTGTACACGTTGCCAACATCTATATTATCTTACCTCCATACAATTTTGTGTTTAGTATGACCTTCATACAATCTTTGCCTTTCCAATAATTTCCATACAACCTTTGTGTTTAGTATAAACTCCATACAATTTTTGTAATAAGTATAACCTCTATACAACCTTTGTATTTAGGAAAACCTCCATACAACCTTTATGTTAAGGAAAAACTCCATACAATTTTTGTAATAACTATAACCTCCACACAACATTTGTGCTTAGTATAACCTCCATACAACCTTTGTATTTAGGATAAAATTCTCCATATAACCTTTGTGTTTAGGGTAAACTTCATACAAGCTTTGTACTAAGTAAAACCTCCATACAATCTTTGTGTTTATTATAACTTTCATACAACCTTTGCCAATCGTAAAACCTCCATAAAACCTTTGTATTTAGGAAAAAGTCAAATTCAACCGTTGTAGTTAATGTAACCTCCATACAGCCTTTGTATTTAGTATAACTTTCAAACAACCTCTGCCTTTCGTATAACCTCCACACAACCTTAGTGTTTAGTATGACCTCCATACCACCTATGTGCTTAGTATAATCTCCATGCAAGCTTTATCTATGGTAAAACACTTTATACAACTTTTGTGCTTCGTTTAACCTTCACACAATCTTTTACGAACGTGTAGATAGCAGTATAAACGACTTGAGTGTTACAATGATACAATATGTTACAGTCCCTCTTACAACACTGGCCTAAGTAGACAAGGGAGCGGATGTGTAGAGATGAGACGGCACTTATATAGGGAAATATGAAATTCGAGAGGTTACTACATAGACCTAACAAGGAAGTGTATCCACAGTGAAAATATTGTACATTTTTTTCGATTTCATCTCTGCAGGTATTTCGATTCTGTAATTACGCGGGGAGCGGGGTTACCGTTACCCCAAAATATGGCCCTTGCTCAATATAGTTCGGAGGAGCCTCCGTGGCCGAATATTTGGAGCACTGTGCTATTAACCACTCTGTATCTCACCTCTTATCAGCACTGCTTTGAGCCTCGCTAGAACCTAAACTGATAATGTGAGAAAGTATTCCAGTTTACGAGCGGATGGCCGGTGGGGCTTTTCATTTGTATCGGGCTTTCTCCTCCAACAATAAAATCTGGCCGCCACCATATGACTGAAAAATTGTCGAGAGTGGCGTAAAGCACAAAAAAAAAATTATCAGAATAAAAATGGCTATTTCAGAATAAGTTATAAAACTGAACGTCTTCGATTAAGAATTGTTCATGCTTTTTATATCATGCAATAAAGTTATAAGTGATCATGACTTTGATTCATTTTGATTTGAGTCATTAACAATTTTATGTAATTCATTGTGATTATCTGTGCAAGTAACCAGTCCGTAAGAAGAAATTGATCGCAACTCATAGGTTATGTTTTCACTCTAGGACCGGAAAGTCATACTCAAACGAAGTACTTATACAACTGTGTACTCAAAATCTGAAGAATTATCTGCATTTGATTTACGTTGTGGGCCGTTTACATTTTAACAGACATATATATCTCTCAAGCTATACATTTCATAACTATGGGCCGTAATTCATATAAGAAATTATCTTCAGCGACAATGTCTGCCTTCTGCTATGATTTGGTTCACGGTTCACGAGGAAAGTACGCTTACATTGTTGTATCACTCGTGCTAAAGTAATTTTGGACGTATTCGGCACTTTAGTTTCGGATAAAACGTTCTCAATTGAATTACTTTTCCTTTTACTCATGTCGAAGTCGTTAATCATATATTTACGAGTTATCGGAAAACGTGGCTGTAACGAAAAGAAAATGCTAAAAAATGCACCCTGACCCTAAGACGAACTTAATTAGCATTACTTATATGTAATCTAACGACCAATAATATACTAATTTTCTTCAAGAAATCTGAGCTTTGATAACAGTTGTTTTTTTTTTTTTTTTAGATTCTTTGAATTCGTATTGGACTTGCCAATTAATTCATAGATTTAATTGTGAAAAAAATACTGTCAGCCACCTATTCATAGCAATTTTGTTTGTTTTTACTCTAAGCAAGATAAACGAAAAAAAATGATAAAGCAAATAATAAAATAAATGGGATGTTATACCTGACATTAGTCAGCTTAAATAGACACTTAAAGATGAATCAATCAATCACAACTGCCATCATCATCATTATCGTCGTCAACAACAACAACATCATCATCATCATCATCATCATCATCATCATCAACACAGCAACAACAACATCATCATCTCAAGCGAGAAACAGAAGTAAAATTGGAGAAGACACGACATTGGGAGAACCCGAATGTCCAAAAACATGGAGTCTAACAATATTACGAGTAAATTACAAAGAAGGGGACACTTACCCGTATTTGCGCAAACCGTCGGAATAATGAAAAGGATAACGCAATAGAATGTGACGATGGTCATACTATTAGATGTTATCCTAAACTGCATCCTAACGTGCTATATCTGTATCAAGTAGTAAGGAAAATAAAAATGAAAGTGTTTCTACTTTACGTGTACACGACAACTGTAGTTTCCTGAATTAACTTACATCCTTGTACGCATTGACGTGTTCTTTTTATTATAATGGACCGCTTGTTACTTTCATCCACTGGGGCCTCCGTGGCCGAGTGGTTAGCGTGTTCGACTTCGAGCCGAAGGGCCCGGGGTTCGATTTCCGCAGCGCCACTCCGCAGTTGGCCTGAGCTGTGTTAAGTTAAAATAGAGATCAAACGACTTCAGAAATGACGGCCAAACTACCTGCAGATACACAGAGAGCAACAATGAATTCTCCTGAAGGTGCAAGCAACCGACGGCGCGCACAGAGCCGTGTTATTGTAAATTGTGACACATGTGATGCTGAGGATATGAATGAGGCGGAACACTACTGCGTGGAGTGTAATGCGTGGAGGTAATACATTTCTGTATTAAATGTTAAAAAATGCATAGAAAACTTGTAAAAGACCACAAGTTGATCACCCTTTATGAGGGAAGGGTGATACAGCACTTAGATTTAAAAGTTAATCGTTTAAGTCATGACAAACCATTTTCCTTCTTCTGTTCACAATGCAATGTGAATATTTGCATATTCTGCCACGCTGAAGATCACGCCGACCACAGGATTGTCAAAATAGGTGAACCTGCTAAAATACGTAAGACTGACCTTAAAAGACATGTTGTTGAACTAGAAAAAAAAATTACTTAGTATTCAGTTACAATATGACCGAGTAGAAGAGCACCTTTCGAATTATGACAAAGTAATTGAAAAAGAGATAGGGCAAGTTGAGAAAGAGACTGCGAAAATACGCAAGGAATTAGAAACTCAGTCGGAAAAACTGACACAAAATCTAACCAAAGAGCAAGAATCGGAAAGGGTGATTTTGAATGGTCAGCTCAGGATCGTATATGACCGTAAAAAAGACGTTGTTAATCTAACGACTTCAATTAAAGCACAAATTGACATCGTGTAGGATCCAGGCATGTTGCAGTTCTTTAATGAAGCTAAATCAACGCTACAATCAAAGTCAACTGATATAACTTTTATCCTCCCAAATCCCTCCACATTGACTCCGACTTCTCTGGGTGGTCGAGTGTTGGTAGGTACTACTCACAAAACCGAGAACACTGATGTAGCCATTAATATGAAACCTCTAGATCAGCCCTCGTCATTTAGACGTGAATTGTCTGTGCTACACGAGTTTCCTCAAGATTTCCCTGTTGTCAGTTGTACGGCAGACGTCAATAGCTGTTGGGTGGGTGTATTGCCTGGCTACAATCAAGGAATAGTCAGACTTATAAACGATGACCGGAGGCGACTACTCACAGTGAATTTACCACATTGTGTGAACTACGCGGCCCTGACAACTACAGGGGATCTACTGGTGTCTGGTGAGTATACAACGAGGATTACACGGATAACAAGATAGGGGGACATACGTACATATGTCGACATCTCGGCCCGAGATTTGTATAGTATTCGTAGTTTATGTACAACACATCGGGACGAAGTCCTTGTGTGTGTCAGAAAGAAGAACAGTAAAGCTAAAGACATAGTGACGAACCTATCAGCTCAAGGTCACCCCGTTTTGAAAGTTGATAAACGTCTTTTTACATCTAACGAACTTTGCGGAATACACAAGATACAATGTGGTACATTTTCTGTACAAGACGGCTCGGGAGATGCCCAGGGTAGTAGACTGGTTATTATAGACGCCGAGTGTCAACTCTTGCATCTCATGAACAGGACGGGGGAATTACAGATAGGTACTCTTGGAATAACAGGGGACAGGTATGGTCACATCATGGCTGGTATTGATAAATGGCCACGTGATGGATACATACACGTGTATATTTGTGAAAGGACACATGCACTCACCTATGAGTTGCATGGATCAGGAAGGATAGGGAGTCTATCTGTGGATGAGGACGATGTGATGTGGGTTGGCACGCACAGCAAGGGTGTGATCGTAGCCAAGTACTAAGAATAACTTAACACAAAAGCACGTGTTTCATTTGGTGAAGAGTGTTGGTACAACACATAACATACCTCTTTGATACGTGAGTGAATTAAAAAAAACTTATACTTAACTGACCAGCATATAAGTCTGCATCTGATATTTTAGCGTGCCTGTCGATTGTCGTATGCAAATTCATTGGTTTATGTAAATTATCTTTAAAAAGTTTTTCATCATCATCATCATCATCATCATCCCAACTATAGTAGTTTTCATGCTAATCTGAACTTCAATTTTATGCATAATTCTCGATTTTTTGTAGACATGTCAGTTGAACACACAACACGCAGTGTATATCTGTACATACAAAAGTAGCAGATCTTGCATCTTAAAACCTAGCAATACCAGTACTTATAAGTGTTCGTCGGGGAATCTATTATAGGACATTGTGCAATCAAGACGTCCTGAAAATCATATTTAACTGTTGCTTTGTATGATTTCACACTTCTCTATAATTATTATTACAGAATTCGGAAGCCTATTTTAAATATTTATTAAACCCCATTTATAAAGGCAGGAATTGACTGAGTCGTGTCAGGAAGATAAAGCTCTATATCGCCCTCGCCTACGAAATATCTCTCTTAATTTCTCGTATGTGTTTATGTACAAAATATCTTGAAAAAGAATGCATTATGGTGTAACGAATTAGAATTATCAAAAGTGAATTTTGAGACACGTAAAATTTTACATGAAAAAAATTAATTTCAAAATCGGTCACAGGGAAATTGTGCGCTTCCTAGTGTTTACATAGGAATTTCACATCAAAACAAAATAAAATGACACAATGAAAGGGAGATAACAAGAATAAGAATTCAGTGAGTGCATGATTAACTACTTCCACGAAGAATATTGCCACTTTTTTCTGACAATATTTGTACAAATAGACGCTTGCCTTTTGTTTGCATATGCTTGATGGAAGTTTCTTCAAACAGAATTTGAAAAAAAAATTAACCAAAATAAAATTCGTAATACCCTGTTTTGTTTTACTTGTATTGTAGAATTTATATTTGATTACATTGACAAATATTTTAATTATGCTTTTAAAATATCATTGGAATATTGATATCATTTGCAAGTATTACCTAAATATATCTACCTACTCAATTAAGAATTTTTCAAACATAATTCCTAGTGTTTTATTCATACCGCGGTTTTGACTTTCTCATCCAAATAACCGGAAACCTGTATCCCTAGCTTCCAGAAATGAACACTCAAGTCCATTGCACAAATGCAGATACAACAGAGAGAAAGACATATCACTAAACTCTGAAAAGAAATTCGCCTTATTTGTCTCTGACAAATTGACAGTCAACAGAGGATGATTTGATATCGAATATCGGATCATTTTCTGGAAAGTAATATTAAGTTATAAAATCAAAGTTGTGGAAAGTATGGCTTACTGAAACATAATCAAAGTGATAATCAGAGATAGTGGCAGTAAATGAGCACAGGCTAGCTGTTGAGGCCCGCATTGACCCACGAGGAAGCGCAATTTCCGTTACTGACACGCAGACCTGGTTATCATAAACGGTTAATTAATATGACCGAGGAATTTCTTTACTTAAGTGACCATTTATGATTTCAAAGATATATGGAACCATAATGCTTATCAATACTTGGATAATTCAAGTACAAATACAATTTTTCTTAGATGTAAATTCAACAGATTATCAGTGAGCTGAAACTGATAGAATTGAAAAAAAAAACCACAAAAGCATCTCTGCACCATCTATACATAATTGAACATCACTAATTCAGATACCATTTATCAAGATGCTTCAGCGAAATATTCCTCAGTAATCTGGACACTTCATTTACCCGGTCAGTTTGCGTAGAGACGAAGGTGTGCGGAGAAATTAACCTCATCTTTATACATTTACATGTATATATGTATAATGTGGCATTCGGGGCCGCCGTGGTCGAGTGCTTAGGGTGTTCGACTTCGAACCGAAGGGTCCAGGGTTTTAATCCGTGCAGCGCCACGCTGCGGTTGACCGTCCCTGTCTTTCAGATGAGACAGTATAAATCTAGGTCCCGTGTGACGGCAGGTGTTGGCACGTGAAAGAACCTTCCATGTCATTTATTCCGCAGTACCTTCTAACTGATGAAACCTTCAAAACAAATGACATATTTAAGCATTTCAATGCAGTGTTACAAAGGTTCTTCCATAAACAGAATTCATACTTATCACAAGGTAACATGAAACCCCGACGGATCTTAACACCTACCATTCTAAGATCTTTTTTACTTCTAGTTCAGATCGTTATTTTTACCTTCTGTTGTGTAAATCTCTGACTGTATTCAAGCAATCAGTGCTGAAAGACAGATTTGTCACCGCCGTACGAATATGAACTGTGTAACGGTAGTGGCAGACCTAACACTCATCTATAACATACCCTTGGATGAAGGACAACATCTGTGAGAAAAACTAATCTCCTTCTTTTACAGAATAAAATAGTTATGGCCTGGATAGCATTGATGATTCTGCAGACAGACAAATTTATTTCTTAATACCATGAAACCTCATTTATCCGGGTGCTTCACCTTTTGGACAAAAATGCCAGAGAACAGAATTTTTTATTTGTACTGGTCATTATAGATATATCGATTAAGCAATCTGGATACTTCATTTATCCGGACAATTTGTCTGGAAACGAGGGCGTCCGGATACTTTGAGGTTCCAATGTTCATATGTTTTTTAAAGGGCTTGGGAGCCTAATGCATAAAATCAATTAAGGTAGGATCGATATAAGAATCTTTTCCCTGTTTTTGTAGAATGAATATGCTTCTTGTGATCCATCATAGTTTATAACAGTGAAACATGAAAATACTACAGAAAAAGGCAAGCTGGACCCGAAATCACCGGAAAAACTCAAGCTCAACCTCAGTACTCAGCTAAACTGTTTTTCTTTATTTTTGAACTAAATGTTAGTAAATTCCGAGTTAAATTCATTTCAATATGTGTATTTACATTATACTAATCAGATATCAGCAATATTTTGTGTTTCTCCTTGGTATTTAATTAATCAGATCCAAAAAGTTATTTGAGCATATGCTCAAATCTTGAGTATCATACTCAATGTCTTTTGCAATAATTCTGACTGCTGGTTGCTGATTTGATACAAACTATTACTGATATTTGAATAATATGATATTAATACACATATTAAAAAGCATTTTATATTTTATTTACCTGTATTTTGTTCAAAAATAAGGAAAAACAGTTGAGCTGAGTACTTAGTTTGAGCTTGAGTTTTTCTTGTGATTTCGGGCCCTGAAATAAGAATAAATAATGAATGATTTCTGCCCTCTTTCAACTTCTCCTTAGCTGAACATGTGAACATTCCCTTCTGTCAATCTTTCAAAAGACATCCTCTGTAAAGAAATAAAATCAAAGTCAAATGAAATATCCTCAGTAGTACAGTGCAAACAGATTTACATGCAAATGATTGCTTAAGTGTTACAAGGACTACAGCGGCACCTTTCTTGATAGATCATTCCTTCAGCGGTAGAAATGTGATCTTTCAAAGCGGTTAGTTCCTCAAGTCAGAGTTCATGCAAAAGGTCATATAGTTTTCCTTATCTACATGTGTAGCTCGCTAAAGACAGCTGAAATCTCACTGTATATTTTACTATATATGTATCATCATAATACAGGACGTTGCTACTGACGTATTTATTCTGATCAAGGAGCAATCTCTGCAAATGTCTTGTTTGACAACACATGACGGACGTATCAAATGCAGTCAAATATTTCATTGGCTATTCTTGTTTTGTTGAGATTTTCAAAAGAACCAGCTAGACAATGTAGACTATATACGAGTCTATGAGAACTTCTGATAATATGTTGGAATCGACGGTGCATTGAAAAACCAAACCGATTTAACTGTAGGTAGGGGCAGATGTGGTTATTTGATCTGAAGGTGAGAGATTTAATGTCTGATACCACCTCGTGCAATCATTAGCTCAAATGGTTATGGTAAAACATGCCGTAGTTAACAGCGGATAATTTCGATATCCCATTATGAGTTATATAAGTTGGGTACTTTCTTACTGATTAAGAAAGACATCCAAATGTGACACACGCAGTGTTTTACTAAAAATCTTATAGATAGAATTGACGTTCTTTTATCTTTGATAACCGAATTCGTTTATCTTAAAAATGTGACACAAAAGCATTCTAATATAAAGGCCATACTGTCAAGTTTTCACGTACTTTGCACATCTGTTGATCAACTCATCTGAATTTATTTACTAGTACTAATAATCTTTTATCTTTATATACTATTTAAGTGTTAAACTGCAGCCGTTCAAGAAGTACTCTTTTGCACTTTTGTTTTTGCTAATTACAAAATCCGAGTGCTTTGTCATAAATGTCAGATATCCTCTCAACAATACAAATGGGGGCTACTTCGATGTTCAAAACCTTGTGGACATTTAAGGTTCTAGGCGTCTCTTACTCATAGTAAAGATATCTATGATCTTGAGCATATGCACAGTACGATGGGATCGGTAGTATGCATTACTCATAGTTTCCAAAAAGTATTGTGGGACCTAAGTTCTGTAAAGTGTTTTTAATGAATCAATTTGAATTGAACTGGCAATTGGCGTTTAGAAAGCCGCCATGTGTCACTTATCCGTCCTAATCACTTATAACAACCATGAGTGTGGTAAAATGAGGTCTAGTATAACTTATTACCAGTGGAATAGTAAAAGCAAGGTCTCTTTTCACAGTAGGTGTCGGAACAATATAGTCTTTACAGCTCAAAAACCATATATGGCGAGTGTAGACGGAAATATATAGGGAGAAATATTTTGTTTATGTAAGGTTTTTATTCACTTTAGTCACATGTGCACACGTTGCCCAGCCTTGTCAATTTACTAGGGCTTTTGTTACTCTTTGCGTTAAATAACGTCGACAGTACCGATGTTGACCTCACCGCAAGACAGAATGGGGCTATAAAACGTTTAAAGCGTTACAGTATAATGTGTATATGGTTACTTTTATTGATAAATTGCATTAGAGATAATAGTAAATTACGTTTATCTTACAATTGTACTTCAAGGACAACTTAGAGGACGAGCAGTCTAGCTTTCTCGTACTTTTCACGTCTGCAGATCACCTCATCCGACTTTATGTACTGATACTGATAATGCCTCTTCCACATGTGCTATCTACGTGTTCAATTACAAATTTACAGGGACTATAAAGTCGGATATATTTTTAGAATTTGTTTTTTCCTAATTACAAAATGTGTCTGCTTTGTAAAATCGATGGCATTACTCTCTGTCAGTAGAAAGAGGACATAACCCCACCAAGAGAGGCGACAATATGCGTTTTCTTGCAACTGTGTCCGTCGGATGTATTAACATCTGTGACCAGTCATGAGGATTTTGGCCCAAAGGAGGTATGTCGGGAAACTGGGATATTTGCCTCAATATGAAGTTTTACCTTAATAATCTGTGTGGTTACAGAGTTATACCTATTTCTATGACGGTTGCAAAAATGCCAGCGTACGAGTTTTGTACAATATATTAATGGCCGTCATTTTCCTGACCATTACTTTATGCCGCATTTGAGCACAAAATCTCATCAAATTTGCTTGTGTGTATTTATGCGTGAGTTTGTTTTATGATGTCTGATTCTATTAACTTAAATATCTCGTAAATATGCTGGGTTCAGATAGTGTTTCCATTGTTATGACCTATCGCACCTTCGACATATGCTCAGTGTAAAGGGATTGGGAGCATGGCTTGTCAAAGGTATCGAGAGACAGTTTATTTAAAAGACATGTAATGGTCACTCCGAACTGGGAAGAAAAATTGTCCTCTGCATGGTCTAAAGTGTCACTTATCGGTACTTCATCACTTATAAAATATCATAAGACGATAAGAACCGATATTCTGTTTCAATGTAGATGTCCGACCGTCGAAGAGCCTTCACTGCTCAATGCCCATAATTGCCGAGCATGGGCGAAAATATTTAGTCCTTTACTGGCACTCGATAACGTCTATATGTTCGTACAAAAATATTGGGTTGGATCTCCAAAACACGAAGTGAAGCTTGATTTTTTTTTTACCAAAATCATGCGATCAAATAGAAAAATAATCATATCACAAGAATAACACGTGAACATCATATTATTGAAGCAATGGCATACTGATCGTTGCTATTTCCTAAGACAACAGTGTCTAATGTGCACTATTGTTAATTGTGAGGCTATTGATATGAAAGGTTTTGATTATGCCATAGCTACTACCTAACCTCTTCCCTGCTACCTACTACATCGAGCCATATTTGCTAAGGTATCTTAACTACATTTGTATTAAGTTACTAGTAATGATCTTGAATAAAGTATTACTATGAGTGTGATGGTCGACACTTGTATATACGTTGAAACCATATATCATGTGTATATCTTTGAAATAACAGTACATTACTCTTAAAGTGTGCACGCCGTAGTCCGCAGAGCAGAATTATAATGTTCACAGGAGACGATTCTCCAGGTATTAAAAGGGGTTCCGACAATTTGTCTTTTGTATTAACACATAAACTAGTTTTTCTGACAAAAAAGAAAATAAATCTAAATGGCAAGAAGCAAACATAATCTTCAAAACTGAATTTATAGGTAAAGTTTGGTCTGGTTAGTTTAACGTCCACTCACTTAAGTGGAAACATTACTGCATGACGAGGGGTGGGGCTATATGAATTTGTCCTATACTCGTCACTCATGGTCACTGAGAGAGTGAGATAGACACAGAGGCAGTTCTTTCAGCGTGTTGACACCTACTGTAACACGGGACATCTGTTTTTAGTGTTCCACTCGAAGGACAGCGACAATCAACAGACGCTCGGCACGGATTCGAACTCATCACATCCCAATCAGATGACAAATACTTTCCGCTTCGGAGGTCCCGGTACCAATGGATGGATGTCCAGTTAATCAGTGACATTTATTAAAACCTTCCCCCTTCTGAAATAAAAACGGGTTGATATCCAAAGATTTATAAAATCAAATACCTTTATAATTATTGAATTCTAGGTAATCGATGCTTTGATCAATTTCATTAGAATAAAAAAAAAAGATATATTTTGGGAGGGGAAAAGTATGGTGGAACGAGCAGGAAGAAAACTGCTTATTCATTGTCAATCAAAGGTATCAGAGTAATTACAGATCTTTAAGTGGATGACATGTGACACTCTGTTCTTGTCAAATTGCGTTTAGTTTTTTTTTAACAAACTTTGACCGTAAATATTACGAATGTTCTTCCCGGTATTCAATTGCCTAGTTACGGTTTCAAACCGTAAACTTGATGTTTTGCTTTTGTTCGTTTTATGCTATACGTCGCACTCGACAATCTATCAGTCATATGGTTGCGGCCAGTTCTGATTGGTGGAAGAGAAAGCCCGGTTACAAATGTAACCGTGGAGAGACCACCGGCCATCTACAAGTAAACTGGTGAACTTTCTCACATAATCAGTTTAAGCTCCAGCGTGCTTTAAATCCGCGCTAATAAGAGGTGAGAGACTGAGTGGTTTAAAGCGCAATGCTCTTACACATTCATGATCTAACTTCCTTACAAGCTTCGTAAACGATGTCACCGTGAGTACAGAGTACACATGGTGTTCTGTTTAATACCCTTTTTTACAGTTGATAACCTTAATCGGTAGTCGTGCTAAAATCTAGTTGGGACAATTTTATTTTACCTTGTACTACTACAGCATATGACCGCGTGCAGTTTGTCATAGGATCCATTACCCAGGGTGCATGGCAAGTAAAGAATTTACAATATATTTTACTAACAGAAATTTGAATTAAACAGTCAATACAGAATTGACACAGACTACCCAGCTATCAATCTTCTGATTTTGGAAAGCTAACACATCTAGAAAAAATTAAACACTGCAATAGAAAAGATAAAACGGTAAGTCTTGTTATTAATATCAAGGCAGGTATGCGCGGTAAACAGGGGATGCTTACTCCTCCTAGGCATCTGATCCCACCTCTGATGTGTCCAGGGGTCCGTGTTTTCCCAACTCCTTATTTTGCATTCCTTAGAGGAAACATGAGATCGATCATTGCTTGTTACCTTTACCTTTTCATAATGCATGCACCATGCGTTTGAAAATATACTAACGGATTTCTTCGTTTATCTGATCAGGATATAGGGCTCCCAGCGGGTGTGAAAGGTCGACAGGAACTGCATGCTTCTCCTAGGCACCTGAAACCACCTCTGGTGTGTCCAGGGGTCCATGTTTGCCCAACTCCTTATGTTGCATTCCTTTTAGGAATCATGAGATCGAACACTGTTTGTTGCTTTTACATTTTTCATATTTAAATGACCGCTTGTTCTGTCTTACATAACACAGAGATCGTGGCTTGTCTACTTATGATGAATTCAAAATGACTCGCGGGTTCGAGAAATGTCCTAAAAAGTTGTCATTGTGTCATATCTATAAGATAAACGAATTTCTTTAATCATAAATTACGGAACGTCAATTTTATTAATAAATTTTCCTTCGTAGTACAATATAGTGTTCATATCACTGTTGGGTGTGGTCGAGAAATCGGTAGTACATATGGTTATAGTAAAACAAACCGTATTCGAGTACATGTTTTAGGTCAAATTAATTTGGTATTAGTGCAGTGAAAGTAAAACTTTTCGTGAAAAAACATCCTGAATTGCTTGTCACTTCAATCTCACTCGTATATTTTTTCTTTTGGATTTTGAGATATAAGGGAAAAACTTATAAAAGCACACCAGAACGAAAACTACAACATACTGCTAAACCGGAAATGACCACACATAGCTGCCTTCGTATTTGCTGCAAAGGTAAACAAACGGTAGCTCTATAGGCAAAGACGTGAATAGATGCCGAAAGATGAGGAAAAGAAATCAATATGGTGGGGAAAGGGAAATATTATCAATTACATTGCTTTTTATGATAGGATATGGGAATATATGTAGCCAGTAAAAACTACGTATCTGGCGATGCGCAGCGCAGTCTACTAAAAGAGAAAGTCGTGTACGGAAAAATGCAATGTCGGCAGTGGTCTTTTTCAATAGTTTTCATTGGACAATTCTGTCTGTAGTAGGATAATGTTTTATATATGGATGTACCAACATTTGTCTCGACAAAGTATCAACGCATTTCTCGCCGAGAGGAGATATTTATACAAGACCAGCAGAAAAGCAACAGTTGATTGCTTGCATATGAAGTAAATGGGTATGGTATGGTGTTGTTGTTTAACGTCCCACTCAAGAATATTTCACTCATATCCATTGAGACGTGACCGTGTGCCGTTGAAGGGCTACAAATTGTGCCTATGCTCGGCACTGCTGGCCGTTGAGCAGGGAGGGTTCTTAAACATGCCAACATCCACAAATATTCCTATCAAAATACATGTACCTCAAAGATCCAACAAAACGTAGTTGTACTAGTGAATACCTGACCGTCTGTTATACACGCAATCAGGTATAGGTCAGATGTAATCAAAGATGCATCATATCTTAAGCATTCCCTGCACAACGGTAGTGATAGATTATGTAGATGTTGGAACATACAGTAGTGCATCTATCTTTTGTACACATGTAAATAAAATGTTAAGTTTAACATTTAATACTACGGAGACCCCCCCCCCCCCCCCCCCCCCCCCNNACCCCCCCCCCCCCCCCCCCCGCCACTTCATATCACAATTATCTAATTATTCCTGAAATTTATCATTTTTACACGATATAAATCGCCCCGTTATTCTTTACACGGGAATTATAATGCTTCGACTGTTAAACCAGTGCCGGAAGGAAGGGGGTAGCAGGACGATTGGTATTTATATCTTTCAATAAAATTCAATTGTATTTAGTACAATTTTTCGAAATGTATTACAAACGAACACATTTACATTTTGGGTGAATACGTACTTTTTTTCTTTTTCGTAAATTGTGCAAAGTATGCTAAAATTATTAGGTTCCTTGTTGCAGTTATTGCAATTATAAGTACATTACAAAGGATAGATTAATTTGCCCTCATTTGTTGAAAAATTTGCCACCACTTTAGATTTTCTAGTTTCTGTAAAAAAAAATCCAGTTCTTTGTGTTAATCACCATTTTAGATATCGATTCTACCGGTATACATATGTAATGTTCAATGTTATACTGTCGACTACACAATATTCGGGACTTTTGCATAAGTTGATGGTAATATCTGAAATCTTACTGTTTGCATCAATTCTCAGCTATTTTTATTTGAATTCAGTAAAGATATAGGCAAAGCTCGTTCTTACAATCATTATCATGCCAAGTAATGACCGTATACAACATCTTATTGTTACATTTCGTCGAGCAATGCATGCATTGTACACATAGTTTATCAACACAGCCGAGCGTAGCCAACTTTGTTGCGTCACATACTTTATCTCCAATCTGGGTCAGACGCAGATTGCAACGAGCAGTAGCAAAACCGCAGGTGAAAATTTCATTCATTGAAGACCCCTAGCATGTATTTTTTTGTACCCATGGACATCGGAGTTTCGACATTTTGTTATACAGCACAAACTCTCTGTATCTGAATAAAGTTGCATTACCACGTGGGTAGCCCTTTTAAACTGTATTGTTCTGCGTGTACTTTCGCAGCTTGGCGTCAGCATATAGCGCACAGATTACTAAATGTGAATGTTAAAAAATCAAAATAAAGATAAAACATCTGTGATGGGCTATTTTGCCATACTGTAACATGTATAAGCTCGTATCTTTACGTGCACATAATTCTAGGTCATATATGGTATGCTTAATCCATAAAATATAACGTATAATACAATCATAAATCACGTCTATATTTAGAAGAGGAGAAATATTTGAGAGCGAATAGTTGAAAACTGGAAATTGCGTGTTTCTAAAATGTATCAGAGTAATTCATATATCGTAAAGAAAATGAAACAAGACGCTTGATTCGTTCCGAATTGTTTTAAAATTATATAAATATAATCCAATTTCCTCCAGGGAAGCATGCTAGTATAAATATAATAAAACATCCTTTTTCCGCAAAGTTTTTGCCACTTGGCTTTTATAAAGTGGTTGAGGACAATAACACTGGTTTCTACATATTTTTACCTGCGTATCATGAAAAGTTTCATTGAAAATGTACATGAATGTTTTGGTGGTTTTTTTTTTAAATATAATTGTAAAGAATACTCTTCCAAGTTTATATATGCCTTTCCATGGCTTCCAACTATTATTGTTACTTTAATTTCTAGTTCTATAAGTTTAGTAGACATGAGCAGATAATTTGATACCATTAATGCTCTAAATTTCTAAATAAAAGTATGGTATGGTAGTGTTGTTTAAAGTCCCACTCAAGAATATTTCACTCATATGGAGACGTCACCGTGTGCCTGTAAAGGGGTACAAATTTTGCCTATGCTCGGCACTGCTGGTCGTAGAGCAGGGAGGGTTCTTAAACGTCTGTGACACGGGACCTCGGTTTTCAAAATTAAAGTACAGAGATATGTTCCAAAATCTTTCGAATGACAACATGAAAAGTTGAACAATAATTACGCTCTGAAATTGGAAAACAATTGCAAATCCCCAAGTAGGGATTGATCCAAGCGTCCAGAGAAAGTGACCTTCCCCTGTTGACATACCACATCCGTCACAAATGTTCCACGAAAACTAAACTTTTACGGTAAAATTTCGGTTGAAAAAGTCATGTGCTCTTGATTTGCTCTGCAAAATGTAAACATTAGTAAATAGAGTTGTTGTTGTGTTGTTGTTTAATGTCCCACTCAAGAATATTTCACTCATATGGAGACGTCACCGTGTGCCGTTGAAGGGCGATAAATTTTGCCTATGCTCGTAGAGCAGGGAGGGTTTTTAACGCGCCAACACATACTGTGACACGGGACCTCGGTTTTTACTGTCTCATCCGAAAGACAGGGAAGGCCAACCGCGGAGTGGCGCTGCGAGAATCGAACCCCGGACCTCTCGGCTCGAAGTCGAACACGCTAACCACTCGGCCACGAAGGCCCCAGTAAATAGAGTAACTATGAGTAAAGAGTGCATAAGACGGTCTGTATAATACCCTATCTTACAGCTGATAACCTTGATAAGCAGGTCGTGCAGATATCTAGTGGGGACGATTTTGACCTACAAGTAAATATAGAATACCAGGTACTACTTCAACACGTGTGCGGTTTGTCATGATTCATTACCCAGGGTTCATGGTCGTACCCGAATAGTATTAAAGTGGGGTTGCTGTGGTATATCATTCATTTGACATCCGGAAAGAAACAACTCAACGTTTACCTTAGATCTACACTAGACCAGCCGGTACAAGTGGGTGTATTCCCTTATATTGAAAGGTCAGTTAAGTATCGCTTTTGCAAGGTAATTATGTTAGCGAATAATTTGGAAACTTGGTCAAGTTATAATATTGTGGATCTATAGTACTTTTTTTCTAACAAGTTACGAGAAAATGAAAACATCAATATCTTTTTAACAGAAACTTGCATGAATTCCACAGTCTCACCGTCAATACAGAATTAGATATTACTCCACAGATTTTGAAAAGCAGTGTCAGCGACAGAAGATTCAACGCTGCTTCAGAAAAGAAAAAATCGGTAAGTGCTGTTATATATCTTTTTAACGATCGCTTGTTCTCTCTTAAATACATGTAGTAGAGAACTAGTGGGTATTTTTCGTGCTATGATGGATTCATAAAGAAACAAGGCTCTCTGAGGAAACCTGCGTATTTTAGATATGATTATATAATATAATATAAAATAAAAATATATAAAAAAATATATTAAAATATATAAATCAGGTATGATTTCAACATCGTAGCGGAGCCCTAATAATCAAAAGAAGTAACTCTTACGAACTTATATTTGAAAATGGCAGATGACAAATCCCCTGAACACCAAGAAGTAAACAATAATGAAATTCGTTCACGATTCGTACTACATTCCGATAGCTAATTTCTTAAACTTCGAGGATTCTCTTTGTAGACAGAAAATTAAAATGAACTGAAAACCATCATTCCAATCAAATGTTCTTAGTCTAGATCTTAATCTCTCCTCTGTTGCGTAAACTAGCAAGGATCTAAGTCTATCTGCTGACTACCATACACATAATACTATTCAAAAAGGTTGAAAGGTGTCAGATTTTTTTCCGTTATTTTTTTTCCATTTTTATGATTGTCGAGACTTATTCATAGCAAAGTTTCTTACGAAAGACCTATTATATTTATAAGTGCTGTAGGTTTTCATTATCTTAGGGGCTAGTGACTCGGCGTACTGTTTGTCCACCTACCGCCATATTCTTCTTCACCTCGCGTGGGGAGGATAACTATATTAGAGAGACGGCACTTTATAATTTTGAAATAAAAAACTTACGCCCAATCCACAAATTAGTTATCATGAATAAAATACATATATGTTTAAAGTAAGGGTACATATCAGAATGCTTTATTAAATTGTTTTTCGTGTCTTCTTCTATACTATTCATTTGCTCTAGATAGTGTTTAAAATAATGGTAAATAAAAATACATGTATAGTATGCATGCATACCATTGGTTCAGTATATCAAGAAACAACATCCCCGCTCTACATTTTCTTAATTTAAAGACGGTGTTCGTACTGAAAGTTAACCTTATATCTGAAAATTCTATATGTAATTGTAAATAATCAATTTGGAATTATGTTCTTAAATATATTTGTGCAGAGATATTTCATTTAAAAAGCAATAGGAGAGCACCCGCACTAAAATTTTCGGCTGCCCACCCNNCCCCCCCCCCCCCCCCCCCCCCAAAGGTTTTCCCTCTGGGTAGACCCTCTTTTCGATATCTGAGTTTCTATCAGTGCTGTTCCTCCCTTTGATTCTCTTCATATTGCACTGTATAATGCAGTGTATTGGTGGTCGAATTCCCAAATATTTGCGTTACTGAATAAAAAAGTGTTAGATCACAGCAGGAAACTACGAAGTACGTAAGTAGCATTAAATCTTAATGAACTGGCTTTTCACCGGGGCCCTATGCACACAATGTCCTATTACGATGCTACATGGGATGTGTGCAACACTCTACCAATTGTATAATGGTGACATTATGATGGAGTCCAGGTTTTGTATCATACGCAAAGGTTATGCAAAGGTAGCATATGCGAGTACGAACCAAATTTAGTTTTCGAGCTGTCGGCAATCCACGTAAAATTAACACGCCGTCACATATGTAATGACATTCATACACCTTCGTACTTTTCTTTCCAAATGTAAATTTGTTGTTATAAAGAAGTTTCATTCTTTCTTTTTTACAGGTTCATACAGAGATCAATCTACATTAGAAGTGATATAGTCTCTACTCTACTTGAAGATATACTGAAAACAAAAATGGCTTCATCTGCAAGTTCCGGCATCAGACAATACGCCCAGGAACTCGTAGTTATAAAATGTGACACCTGTAATGAAGGGAACGAGAATGATGCGGTACATTACTGCGGGAATTGTAATAAAAATCTTTGCGTAAGTTGTGAAAGAATTCATAGAAAATTACAAAAAGATCACAAGCTAATTACACCGTTTGATGGTCGGAGGATTAAGCGATTAAATTTAGCTGTTAAATGCTTAAATCATAGTAAGAAATTTTCCTTCTACTGTGAAAATTGCAGTGAAAATATTTGCAACCTATGCCACACAAATCACGCCGGTCACAAACTTATAAATATAGATAATCACGCTGAAATGTTGAAAACTGACTTAAAAGGAAAAATAGATAACCTCGAGAAATTTTACCTGGAATCAAAGCGAAATCTGACGAAGTAAAAAATCACTTATCTTATTTTGACAAACTTATATGTGAACAAATAAGCCTAGTAGAGACTCAGACGGCGAAAATACGGACGGCATTAGAAACGCAGTCAGCAAAATTATACAAGACTTGAAAAAAGAACAAGAGACGGCACACGACATGTTAAGAGATCAAATAAAAACCATAGAGGACCTTAAACTTGACGTGGAAATCATGACGACCTCGATTAAAGCACGGAAAGACATCGCTCCGGATGCTGGTATGCTTCAAATATTCAATGATGCTAAAACAAAATTAGAATTAAAATCAACTAAGATAACGATTTCCCTCCCCAACCCCTCCACATTTACACCGGCGCCTCTGGGGAATCAGCTATTAGTTGGTACAACCAACAACACCGGAAACACTTATCTCACTATTGATATGCCGGGCGGGGCTCCTGATACTCAAGCCACCTCTATAATACAAACAGAACGATCACAAACACCCGTAGATCCGGTCCCGTCACTGAGAAGGGATTTGTCTGTGTTATGCGAGTTGTCACTAGGTTATCACGATCGTGTTGTCAGTTGTACAACAGACGGCAGCAGTTGCTGGATCGGTATATACACATACTATAACTCTGGTAAAGTCCAACTTGTAAACAAACAAGGGATGGAACTGCCAGCAGTGGAGTTACAACATCGTGTGGAACACACGGCCCTGACAACCACAGGGGACCTACTGGTGTCTGGTTATAACACAACAAAGATAACACGGGTAACTAGACAGGGGGAAACACGTGCATTTGTTGACATTGCAGCGCGAGGTGTTGACTGTGTCCGTGGTCTATGTACAACACAACAGGACGACGTCTTTGTTTGTATCAGAATGGCAGACGACGACAAAGACAAGGTGATTAAAATGTCCGCTCAAGGTGAGCAGATTTTACAGGTCTGTCAACACTTGTTTACATCTAACAAACTCAATGGTATACACATGATATCACGTGACACGTTCTGTG
>JACSZP010008969.1:0-11215 GCA_016161895.1 Pinna nobilis | reverse complement strand
ACACACAGTTTAAAATCATTTAGAAAAATTTCAATCCATTTAAGAATATATACACACAATTACACACAATTTTTGATCGGAAGGTAAGGCGTCCAGGTAAAGGAGGATGATACATTTGAGGACATTTTCACTATCCGTTATATTCAATTGTTAATTGTCTATTAGAATATACTGTGTCATGTGAAATTACTTTAACCCCCCTCCTCGAATAAATTAACCTAATAGATGTTACGTTTTTTTTTGTAATGTATGTTGTTTCTCAGTTCTTTTACGCTAATCACACTATTCTAGATGGCCACACAGCCACAATGAATGTCCCATTGTTAAACGAGCCTTATAAAGATGAAATGAAAAACCTGTCCTCTGCCGAAGCCAGAAGAATTGCTACTCCATTTTGTAAGGAGGTAAGTTTGTATGTGTCTTTGTTCTGAGTTTACGTCACATTCAAAATCTTTCAAGTATATGATACCGGCAAGATTTTAATGTTGGGGGGAAAACTCGGTCACAATTGTACTTGGAAAGAGATCACATTTGCTGCCCACAAGTAAAGCGGCAACGTTTCTAAAATCAACATTTGTTCCACGAAGCTCGCGTTTGGATTGATAGAATATGTTGTATTAAGGCAAATCATCCAATCATTTAGCCACGAAAGCTCTTTAGTTGATTAATTAGCTTACATGTCATAAAGAAAGCTTACAACAATTCTAAAATTTGACCTGTAAATATTGTCATGATTACGCACTTACAAACGTAAGGCTGTCTTACAAAACAATCTTACAAAAGTTTAATAATCGTTCGTCTTTGGGATTTTTATGATATGCCTTATTCTTCGTTTGTTCGTCTTGATAATTCCTCTTGACAATGAATAAAATGAAATGGTCTTAATTTCACGATCACCACTCACTCTGTATTTCATGTCTACTTACCTATGTTTCAGATGGACACATATTTCGGAGGCAGTTCTCTTAATAGAAAATACAAAGCATGCGAAGTTCGAGAAATCCGGTAAGTTTGCGTTCATTTGGACCCCTAATTCATTGTATTTTAAAGGAAATATTGCATTAGACAGTTTCATATTGGCGGCATAGTTTCTTGATAGTTGAAAAGCTATGGCTTCGATGTACCTTCAAAAGATGCAGATCATAAGATGGGACATAGTGTATCTCATACATATATGTATCAGTTATGTATCAATTCCAATTACAATCATGATGACGGGGAGGAATTTCTTTCAGCTGGCTTTCTTATCTTAGTTTGAATTCCTTGACCCTTCGCAAAGGAAAAGGTCACGATGTACTAGTGAATACAACGGCTTGTTCATTTCATCTTTATGTCCAGGAATAGACGTCCCTATTAAACAAGTAACATTACACAGAAATGATTAAAGTAACATAGGAATATTATTAGAAGTACATCATACAATGACATATATCGAAATAAATAATAAACAGAGGAATATTACACTCTTAATAATGTCCTATAATAGATATGAGTCACTCCAACTATCATAGAGGCAGAACGAAACTAAATTTTAGTTTATATTTGAATGCTTTAAGCTTCGAGATAGTTTTCTCCTTATAAGCTCTGGAGTTTGAGGGTTTTAGTTTAATGATACTGTATTTCAAACCTTTTGGTGCATTTTGTGAAGCCCTACTTACAATAGGCGTGCTTTAGTATATTAAAGATCCCTTACTGCGTAATATAGATCAAAAGTACTGAAGCATGTAACACCTTGACGATATGGCCGAAACATTTTTAAACTGTTGCATAGTGCTAAAAGTACAGCAACAAACACATTTGTATATTTTGCAAATTCTCTGGAATGTCATGCGTTTGATATACTTACTTAAAACGAACGAAGAACAGAAAAACAAATTGTTGATGGTTGCTCAAGGCGACATTGACTTGATACAATCTTATATCAATTGAAAATGTCAATTTTATTTCAGCTTTTTAATATATCCATCTAATGTTTTAATGGATAATCTAACTTTTCTAATTGCATTTGTTCTCTTTATAATTTAAGATGATTAAAGTCAATAAAGTATCTAAGTACGATCCCCTCGTAACTATTGAGCTTTTGAATCGATGTCCGATGAAACATTATATCGTCTGGAACATATCAACACTGAAAAATTGATGTTTTTAAAGTCGATTGTTGAATATGGAAGCCTTGATTTTTCCTATCCTTAACAAAATGTCATTGCATCAAGGTTTCGTCGTTTTCTGAAATGCTGAAAAGTAACTCTTTGGATCATCTGAAATGACCCAGCTATCTTTCAAAATTATATTAATTTGTGTAGATCAGCTGCAAGTTAAATACCTTTTGTATTGGGAGGATAACACGGTTTGTACTTTATCGAATCTTTTATTACTTAAGTCTTTATCATCTATCGGATTATACGTATCAACATCTTAAGATAACTATGAACGTGGAAACGACAAACAAATATCGCCAATTGTCACACAAAGGAGAGGTGATATCAATTAACACTAGTAAAATAATTCATTTTCAATTGTAGAGCAAGTGAAGAGTCACCGATTATTTGTGAATGTTCCGGGCATGTCAGGTAAGTTTTTATTTTCTGTACGTAATCTGATCTTACCCCCACCCCATCTCGTCCCAATTTCCGGTTCCGCTTTTCTTCTTATTTCTTAGTTTCTTCAGTTTTCATTCAATTTGATTTCCCCCTTTTCCATGAACTTCGGTTCATGATTTTTTAAATACAAAATATACAAGCTTTTGTCCATCCAACTTTTATTCAGGGGTTGCCCTGTTTTTAATCCGTCGAAATGTGTACATTTATAAGTACCTTCTTTTCTCGTTTTAATGGAAATGTTGGCTTATTCTTGAATAAGAAACAGCTTAACAGAAATCAAAATGAAATTACTTTTTCTTTTCCTTTACTTATTACGGAAAATACCTGAATTATGAATTTAAAGTAAAGGAGAAAATAAGACATCTGAAGAAAACACAATAAAATTAAGGTTTGACATTGGCTTGAATATAAAAGGTACATAGTTGTAATAATGAAGAATATTGGAGACGACTGCATTTATTATAACATCAATTTTTTATCCATTTTCTACATTCATTATCTTGTACTTTATTTCAATGATCGCAGGTATGATATTCACATTCTGCAATCTTCCTCTTTGGTCAGAGTGTTTATCTTCTAACGGTAAATGGGAAAATGGGAATACGTGCGCATGATAATCCATGGATAGATTTAAAAAAAATGTTTTTGCTGTTTGAAACTGTGCCAATTCTTAGTTTTAATGTGTTAAAATATTTTATTACATTAATCTCATAATAATAGATTTTTAATCATTTCTACGATGCCTGTCAGTTACAAATTTTGAATATTGCAACACACATATCAAAGACATTCAACTGGTGGTCTTTTTATCACACAATGATCATTATCTATGGTTCTTTAGACACAACATGATAGGTCTTCTAAATTTTTAAAATGTATTGTATTTCTTCAGTGTCAGCAAGGCAAAGAGAGCCAAGGTGATATTTGATTTGAAGTTTGATGGAAAGATAACAGAAGAGGAGCTTTTGCGAATCTTACGAGATCACACAATGAAGGATAGGAAAGACGGCTATGAGTACGTAAGGATCAAAGACTTCATTATTGATTTTAACAACATCATTGAGCCTCCAGCATGGACTACACCAAAGCCGGAGAAGCAAATTATAGGTACGACATATACTGAGTATATATACTGCGAAGAGAAATACTCAAAGGCAGAATTCGCTCAGAATTCATTGAAACAATATTAAGTAAAAATAATGAGACACGTTTTAAGGTATTAACACATTGCATAGTGGATTCCATTAAAATAATTAAAAGAACAATATATACTGACATTTGTTGATAAGTATTCAATTCTGAAATTATTCAAGTGTTTGGGACCCTTACAAGTATCGGAGCGCTAAGAGGCATTAGGTTTCGCTGCCTGTTGGGCTCGGATCCAGATTAAATCGAATCTTATCACGTGAGAGAGTACACGTGGATAAAAATTGAAATTATAATTAGGAAATAAATTATCAGATTCCCTAATGGAAGAGATTGGATGCTAAAAGATAATATTATTTGTATGCATATGCTAAAATATGTACTAGGCCTCATTGAATATTCAATTTCGATTTTGTCACGTTTAGATGCTGTTTTGACAAACTTGACAACTCGTGTTTTCAACTTGACATGGACAAGTGATCTGGCCGTTAACACCTCCATAGAATTTAACAGACATGCCCATGCGTTTTGTGCTGATGTGAGTATAGCAATATAACTAAGTTGTACATGTTGTCAAGCTGTGCTTATATGTATATATCAACATATTGTTTTTTTTATGGGTGTATTTATGTATGAAGAAGGTTACATATGTAAAGAGAGGGCCGGCGGGCCTCCTCGTTAACATATCTGCCTTCTGACATAAGATCATGGGTTCGAATTTGCGTTGTTAACTCGTGTCATGTCTTTCGGACGAGACTGTCAAAACTAATGTTCCGCACCACAGTAGGTGTTAGCACGTTAAATAACCCTCACTACTCATTACCAAAGACCAAAGCCATAGTATTTAACTGGCATGCAGGAACGTCTCCATGTAATTAAGAGATTCTTGATTGAGACGTAGAACAAAAATACGACCAACAAACCACTATGTGCATAAATGGATAGATTGATTGACAAACTAGATGAAATATAATGTGAATTTTGTTCGTTTGATGTTCTGTTGCTGCTGTACGTTAAATGCCGGAATCGTAAAATCATACGGGTTTCACTAAATGCCACTGAAGACGAAATACTTTGGCATTTGCTTTGCACTGACGTTCCTTTGGAAATAGGGACGTTAGTGTGTCGATACATATATCATTGTATATATTTAAAAAAAAAATTAATGTAAAAAAAGAAAGTACTGCTCTTAAGAAATATTCTAAAGGGAGAAGGGAATGCAAGGCGGTATTTATCATATCATTTCTGAGTTTGGCGTCCGTGTTTTGTTTTTCACATTCATTTTCCTGTCTTTTCCAGCTGAGCAAAATCTTCCTCCTTAGCCCTCTGAAGGATCGTTATTACGATTGCAAAGTAACAGCTTTTGGGTGAGTTTGTTTTACGTTTCCAAATGGTCATATAATTATGTCATTCATATTATATTCAACATGATGTCGATTTAATGTTATTATAATTATTGCAATACAATTGATTCAAGGTTTATCTCAGTTTTAAATTCCGATTTTCATCGGATAGGTAAAACAATCTCCTGTTTGTATTTTTTAAGTTCATGTGATCCTTAATAAATCTACCTAAGGTGTGTTTCAATATTATATTATACTGCTACTCGTCGTCATTATGATTCCATATAACGAAAGCAAGATACCATTTACATGCAGAAGAAAATACCGTGTTTTCAAACATTGCTTCTTAACAAGTGCATTTAGAGGGTGTTTTCAAAAATTGTTTATACGTTCATACGAAGGTCGTGGAACTAATAAGGTTCTGAAGAAATAAGAAAAAGAAATAAATCAGTTCTAAAGGTGTTTACCTTTAGCAACCAAATTTGCCCATAAGAAACAGTATCGTCTTATTCGTTGGTTTTGCTCATAATTTCAGCCAGGACCCAGTCACTGTTGTGACCCATTTGAGGTTTAAGGGGAAGGCTTATGACAACATGAGACGAGATGTCGTTCAGATAATATTAGATAATGCCAAACGTATAAGAGTAAACGACAAGGAACTCCGCATGATAGGAACCCTACTCATAGAACCTTTCGGCAGAGGTAGTCTTGAAGTAATCAACATTACACTTAATTTGGACGATGAAAAATCATCAACTCCAATTGTGCCATCCAAAACCGTACCACCTATCCGTAAGTACTTTTTTTATTTTATTATATTGAATAAGTAAAGCAATCATGATTTCTAGAAACATATTATTGAAAGACTGAGTGATAATTCTTTTATATTCAAGTTATTTTTCGACGTATGTTTTTGACCTAGATATTCAATCTCTTTTGTTAATTCCATAAGGCATAAATATTTCACGTGTAATAAAATCGTTTATTTGGTAGTGTTGATTGTGTTACATGAAACAGATGTATACAAATTGTTGACATTATAAACGATTCAAAGGTCAAATTGTTTTGAATATCTCAACTCAGGCAAATATTTTAAAATTGACCAACTAATTTTTTTTTCATTTCTCTGCAGATGGGGAACACATAATGATAGCAGACATTACTGTGTATTTGTACAACTTGACCTATGACCCGGTCTTAAGGGACGTCAATTCTCAATTGTTTAAGATGCATTCACACAGCTTTTGTAAAGACGTAAGTTATATTTACTACTGAAGACACTATTTATCTTTAAACGTCTGAAAGGTGAAGAATTCATGAAAAGGAATTTAGTTAATCATTTGTGATATATTTGCTGAAATACATTTTTTACACATATCCAGAATTTTGGTATCCAATCTCACATCAAGTCATATTTGTTATTTTCAATTTTTCAGATTGAACGATTCTACATGTCGTCTCAGATGAAAAACTCTTTTGTTGATTGCAAAGTTGCAGAATTTATGTAAGTCTTTACGTATTGTTGTTTTTTTTCGCTAATCATCTTTCCTTACTTTGCATTTCGAATTGCTTCATTTACAGGAAATTGATATAAAAATATTTTCGTAATGATTTTCTGTACACGTTTTTGTTTAGTATTGCTTCGATAGAGTATCTTTAAAGTCGAAATTAACAAACACCAACTCATTACTCTTTTCCTTTGTTTATTTATCAGGGAGCCAGATCCAGGCACTACCTACACCAAAGCAAAGTTCAAGCTTAGATTCAGACATCCATTTGGTTTTACGGTTGATCACTTGAAATTCCTGATTAAAACTATCGCCCCAGAGGAGATAAAACAGGAATTGAACTCTTTGAACAAACTTTACACCTATCTAGTGGGCCATGTTCTTGTGATTTTGGACAAGACTACGGCAGAAGTTGTGTGGAGCACTGCAGTAACTCTGATGCCATCAACAGCATTCCTAACAGCTACGACGCCGTCCATGCCATTGACGCCATCTACAGACATCCACACCGTTATAACCTCAAATGTATTTGTGACCACTCCGGTTCTAACTATCTCCCACTCACATGGTCAAGGTGGAACATTGACAAAGTACAATGTCTACGGTAAGTGGTTAAGTTGGTCAAAATCCAGCATGAAGATTGTCCAAAACTTCTGTCATAGCCGAATAAATTGCATAATCAAGGAAAATATATGCTTTTATATGAAACATCACAATTTTGATTGCTTGAAAATTTCTTTTTAATTATTATCGTAAATGTTGGTATTGATTTTGTTGAAGCTGCTTTTTGCACGAAAGTGATCATTAGCATATAATTTATTTCATTATTTTCCTTTCTTTTTTTCATTTTTGTTTTCAGATGCAACTTACGCAAATGTATCATACGGGCTTTATGACTTTAAGTACACTAATGATCTTGCAAATAAATATTCACCGAGATTTGGAGAGCTACAAGCACACTTCTGTACCGATGTAAGAAAACATTTGTATTTTACATAAACGATCGTTCTGATTAAAGTTATCCCTTGTTCTAGTTTCTACTAAGGCGACGGTATATATTTTAAGTAATTTTATTATCACTGTTCAATGTAACACATTTAGTTCCTTATTAAAACTAAAACTATGTTAAATTCACTCCGTAACGCAACAAAAATTCTTTATGAATCTTTATGTTAGATTAAATGCGTATATAGAAGTATGATCTTTCATATGAAATAGCATAACAATATTTAGTTAATGTCTTTACAATAATTTGTTCCTTTTCAGTTAAAAACTTATTTACAACGATCTCAGATTGGAAATTTATTGGAGGAATGCAGAATTGATAAATTCCAGTAAGTTGCCAGTATCTAATATTTGCATAGGTATCAAGCAACACCAATTTAAGTAGGACAGTAGTAGTTTATTTGCAAATTTCCCGTTTTTGAAATTAAAAAAAAAGAAAGTATTAAATAAATGATGCTAAATGACCAGTTCAATTCCATGAGATCATATTCAAAGACATTTGATCTTTTGCATTATATCTTCAGGCATGATTTAGAATTGCTTATGTAACTGATGCTGTATTATTCCCACAGAACAGTGATATTTTAATTGTAAAAGACAAACAGAGAAACGATATCATGATTCACATTGCATTTTCTAACGTGTTTTGTATCAATAATGAAATTTGCAACTTTCCTAAATTATACTCCAGTTTTTGTAAAGCTTACACTTACTTACGTTTCAGAAAGTTGAAAACTTTGTTCCAAAATCGTTAGTGATCCCTTGTCATTTTATTTCATATATCAGTTATCTTCGAAAAATATTGTTGAAACTCTCATTCCCTCTCTTTTTGCAGGTCTTATCCATCAAATGTCAATTTTCATTTGATATTTTCAACCCCCATCGGAGATTACCTGACAGAGAATTTAACACACGTCTTCAAGAACGTTGCGCCTCATAACATGAAGGACGGCTTTGATCTGGTTGATGTTGGGGACCTGAAGCTTATTTGGGATCGTTACAATGTTGACGTGAAAATTACGAATTATACCGTTCATATGTCGACGGACCATTTACATCCTACCGACACAGCGGTGTTCCCAAGTACTCAGGGTCCCGGGACGATATTTTATTGTAAGTTCATGTTCCTTGGAATCAAGTTTTAAATATCATAGATTAAGCACACCTTTTTCATAATGAGGTTTACGTGGGGAATTTAACTACAGAAAAAAACTCAGAAGAATGACGGTAAAATTAAATATCTAAACATCTAAAATATGACAAATATGAATATGTGTGGTACGATTCTAGCTTTATTACTTTATCATATTCTATTTTGGTTTTAACAGCGGCAACGGAGGCACAATTTACGTGTCATTTGTATAACAGATCACTTCCGAGGGAGTTCTCCGATAGGGCACATTATCTTTACAAAAGACAACAGGAGGCGCTGTGTAATGACGTAAGCATTACCTATAACATTGATTAATTATCATTCAAAGAATTTCTTCTATATATGAAAATTATGCTGAAGGAGAAGCTACATGTGGATTAACTTTTTAGAAAAATATTTTTCCAAATATACCAAATCAAATTTTCCCTTTCTTATCTATTTCAGGTGAAAAAGGCTTACAACAACAGTGCTCTAAAATCGGAATACTTAGACTGCAGGATAATCAACTTTGGGTAATTTTGATTTTATTGCCATTCTTACGAATTGAGATTGCTTTTCTTTTGATCTTTTATTTTCTCAAATTAAGATTACGCATGATGGTAACAAATATTTTATTTAATCGTCAAACTGATTTTTAATTAAGAAATGAACAACTTTTTTCAAAGCATTTTATAAACTGATTTTTAATTACGAAATGAACGCCTTTCTTTCCCTTAGCATTATCAGAGACGTATATAACATAGAGACTAGCGGCCTATCGAACTCTCGCGAGATCACAAGCCCGCTATTGTTCTCAACTATCTAGACGAGATCAGGCTTTTATAGAAAAGTAAAGGAAGAAATTCCTTGCCAATTAGCTTCAAACCGTTTAGCATTAATAACAGTTGTATAAAAACACATTTTTTTGTGTAAATATAGGGGCTCACTATAACGTGATTGACCAATTACGAGCAAGCATAGATATCTGTCATATTGCAAAAGGGCGCCATTTTTAACACTCGGCTCGGACTTTAATTATAGCTTTTATAGAAAAGTAAAGGGCGAAATACTTTACCAATTAACCTCAAGCAGTTTAGCATTAACTACAGTTGTATAGAAAACAGTTTGATGCAAATATGGACTCAATAAATCGTGATTGACTGATTACGAGCAAGCATAGAAATCTCATCTTTCAAAAGAGCGTTCGGAACACCTCGGTAAATAGCGTATCCATATATGTAATCAATGAAAGGCACCGATCGTCACTTCCGTCGCGAACGACGAATCAATAGAGAGAATAGGAGGTTACCAGTCTCTGTGTTATATACGTCTCTGGCATTATATAAATTTAATTATTACAGTTTATAAATATTTGATTTCAGAATGAACAAAAATCCACTTACCGTAAAGTTCGGAAGCTATTTTGCCACTGCTTTGACGAAACGGTTAAAAGACAATGCTCTCAAAATTCTAGAACAGAATTCGAGGAAAAAGAAACTAGGTGTTAAAAACTACTTTGATCTGGGGAAGTTATATTTGGAGATCGGAAGTTGTCAAATGACGTTGCAACCGGCGAACTGGACGAGTCCAAGTGACTCGCCTGGACACACCTTACATCCGTCTTCAACCACAACAGATGGCAGTGGCACTTTAGGTAAGTGTATTGGACGTTTTAGCACTTTTACTCGAGAATACCGTCTCCCCCTCCCCCGATAAACTGCTTGTTAAGCGTCTCCTCCGAGTCTTTGAAAATTGTCAAGAGGCAGACTTCAATTCTTCATAATCAGTTTCACAACTTTGATATTTCATTTCAGTCATTCAACACTGCATGCGGTTTCCATGCCGAAATGGAGGAACGTGCTTGGATACAGTAAACGGTGGCTATATGTGCCAATGTTTACCAGGATTCTCTGGATATGATTGTGAACTTAGTAAGTTTGTTGTTGATTTATTTTATTATTGTTCAACCTGCCATTGGAGAACAGTACACTTATATGGAGAGGTTATTATGACGGGATATACATTTTGCCTATGCTCGGCAAATATGCCCATTGAGCAGTGAGAGCTCTTTAGCGTACCAATACCTATAGTGACACAGAGCCTCGGCTTTGACTATCCCACCTGAAGAATAGGAAAAAAACCATAAAGAAATAGAATACATACTGAAGAAGAAATCTTATTTTTGTCGGGTGTCGGTACATCCCGTCGCCTTTATCCACTAAATTTGATTATTATGCCTGTCAGTTTGTACCTAATACGTATAGTTCTAAAGCTTCCCGTAACTCAACTGTTGTGCATATATGTCACAGTTTACCCTCTGATCATAGCCGTGGAGTTGTTTCAACTATTCACTTATAACATGGGGGGCCTCCGTGGCCGAGTGGTTAGCGTGTTCGACTGCGAATCGGAAGACTCGGGTTCGAGCCGCGTAAGCGCCACTCCGCGGTTGGCCGTCCCTGTCCTTCGGATGAGACAGTAAAA
>JACSZP010008965.1:0-29068 GCA_016161895.1 Pinna nobilis | reverse complement strand
GTAGAGCAGGGAGGGTTCTTTAACGTGAAAACACCTACTGTGACACGGGGCCTCGGTTTTTACTGTCTAATCCGAAAAACAGAGCCGGCCAACCGTGGAATGGCGCTGTGGGAATCGAACCCCGGACTCCTCGGCTCGAAGTCGAACACGCTAACCACTCGGCCACGGAGGCCCCAATAGAACGTAAGTAAACCGTTGTAAGTTAAACGATTATGATATTCAGGTGCTAAAATGTAAAAAGTAATAGAAAGTTACTAGACCGTTGTAAGTTAAACGGATATGTTATCCAGGGTAACGTAAATAACCACATATTCCGTAGTGCAATAGTATTGTTATATAGACATTAACCAATATAAGTTTAGGCCCTAATATTGATCCCTGTAGACTCCCCATTTATGATATTCTTGAGTAGACATGTTTTCACCATGTCGGTGGTAGTAGAATAGATCAACATGATAAAACGTTTCTGCCATAGACTTACAGGTATGGTTCTCTGTTACAGACCCACGAGTATGATATTCAAGCGTTAACATTTACAATGTCATGGTAGGCTAACCTATGCCGACAGTGTGGCAAATTTGGTCTATTGTCGGCACTTACGGCCATTGAGCAGTGATGGTTTCTTTAAAGTGCCGACACTTACTGTGACACAGGACCTCGGTTTATACTGTCTCATCCGAAGGATGATGACAATTTACCGCAGAGCGTCATGGATTCGAAACCATCACTTCATGATCAAAAGGCGAATACTCTACAACCATGCCGAGCCATGGCGGAATCTATTCGTCTTCAGGACATGGGGCTAATTTGTTCAAGGTCGTTTGGTGAGAGTGGTTGGGGTTTTCCGGCCTGTCCTTAAGATAAAATTGTGAAAAATATTAGAGTGGTTGGACTTTAAACAACGAAACTGAACGACAACAAGTGTAAGGCCAAATACCTTGCTTTTCTGATCTTTCTGTAGTGTTGGTATTGGTATTGTTGTTTCACGTTCCACTCAAGAATATTTCACTCATATTGAGACGTCATCGTGTGCCGGTGAAGTGCTAAAAATTTTGCCTCTGCTCGGCGTAGAGCAGGGAGGGTTCTTTAACGTGCCAACACTTACTGTGACACTGGACCTCGGTTTTTAGTCTCATCCAAAAGACAGGGACGGCCAACCGCGGGGTGGCGCTACGCGGCTCGAACCCGGATCTTTCGAATCGCAGTCGAACACGCTAACCACTCGGCCACGGAGGGCCCTTCTGTGGTATCAAATGACTATTTGTGTGGCGTGTTGAAGAAAAATTCGACAACAAGTGGAAGAACAAATATCTTCTATATTTGAATGTTTTGCACTACAGTGTTGTATAACATTTTGAGTTAATGCACCAAGTGCAAGGCCAAACATCTTGTTTGTTTGAACTTTCTACAGAGTTGTGTGACATTCGATATGAATAATTCAGACGAAAAATTCATTGCATTAATGCGGCATACGTGATTATGTTGAATTCTCTTTGTTCGAAAACTGCTCCAGAATAATTCCACGTATCATAACGTTGGATCTAGGGTGTTGGAAACAAGTGAAATTACTAGTAGTGTTGAATTGTAAACATATTGCTCTCTTAGAAATTACGGACACCATGAGAAATGCCATGAAAATGAAACATAGAATCGGAGTTTGAGTATTTGTATAACGATGTATTAAAAGATCGTGATTTATTTGGAGTTGCTACTAACGAAATAACGGGGCCGCCGTGGGTTCGAATCCGCGACGTGCTGTGGTTGGGTGTTCCTGTCTATCAGGTCTGACAGTAAAAACTGAGGTCCTGTGTCACAGTAGATGTCGGTGTGTCAAAGAATCCTCCCATCTCAGCGGGCGTAAATGCCGAACATATGCGAAATTTGTCGCCCTTCACTGGCATACATTGATGTTTTTATATAAGTGAAATATTCTTGAATGGGGCTTTAAACAAAAATGTAACCAACAAATACTATAACGACCTCTAAGCATGGCTATGTTGATTTAAAAAAAACTACACGTCATAGCAAATCTATTTTGTGTCGAGTTCTTACAGGCTAATTGTCAGTTCTTGTCTCAAATTATGATTTTAAACATGACATAAATCAGCATAAATTACATAGACTCCGATTTGCAGTTTAAATTGAACCTAATGTTTATTCATAAGGACGAAACAACCATAGCAGTACAATATTTACTATTATAAATGACAATGTTCCGTTTTGTATTGCTATAGAGAAATACCCGTGGCATGGAAGTGAAACAAACACGCATCGGTCTCTAGCATGACAAATTCAATATTGGTTTTTCTTCGTAATCAATAAAGTAGAAAAAACAATGCATATATTATTGCGCCCGTTACATACATGTTTACAAATGGATCAATTTTCTGAGAGCATTAAATTCGTTTGTGTTCAAAGAGTGCATATGAGAGAAGAATTTAAAGAAACCTATTACGGGTCCCCACGAATCTGCTATGATTTAAATCGAATGACCATTGTTCTCCAATCATTCAGACGGAACAATTCCACCATTGAACAACCAAGGTCCTATTCATGAAAACTGTGTACTAGTTGAGTAAGCCTGTAGTCATAGGGCGTTAAACAGAAAATTGTTGATATAACATTTGAATACGAAAATCCCCTCTATGATTCTTAAACTTCTCCAAATCACTCCCGCAAGTTCCGTTGTGAGAACGTTATAGTACCAATTCCTGTGCAGTTAATCGTGCCTTCCGTTTTGTTCGTGCATGCTTGTTTAACCTGGCGTGTCGGACAGGTAGCAAGCACTTATTCATTTTAAAAACGATCACACGTCTAAATACCTGAACGGCTTCTTGAACGTATTAATTTTACGTCCAATAGGAGCGAACGACAGTCATCTATATCTGGCTAATGCATTGTAGAAACGAGTTTCATTTGAATGAAAGCTAAACTGGGACTCGCAAGACGAGTTTTTCCAGGTTTGGAATTTACAATGAGTGTTGATCAGAGCTCGGTCAAGGAAGAAGAAAGGTAAGTTAGGGTTCATTCATTCTCTGTCTTTTATTTATAAGGGCACACTGTTTGTTGATGGTAAAAAAAAAGTTCCCGTTACTATATTGTATAATTATTCGACGTCCTGGATTTGTTTTTGTTCATATTATTTTACGTAAGAGAAGTGAAATATTAGTAAAGGTGTTTAGGCAGGTGAAATTGATTCACAAATTGATGAAATAATCAGCTGTTTGGTGTTCATTGAAGTGGAGACAGCGAGTGTTGTCATGAGCAGAATTGATATTTACCAGAGTTATTCAAATCATGTGGTCTTCATTGATTTTATTTTGTGAAAATCCGTTGTCAGACAAAAGATAGAGCTGACAGAAGAACGGCATTTTTGCTTTGAAATTAAAATGCGTGGAAGGTTGTCATGGCCGTGGGACACACGTGGTTCAAGGTAAACTTTGGAATTAGGACGAGAACTTCATTACTTTCACCTCTTCCGATTCAACAAAATGTTTTATGTGGAACTTTAGCAGTACAAAGGACCTGACGCTCATCTGACCCCAGTATTTGGGGTCAGGTTCATCATGAAGGATACAATAAGCAAAAGTAAACCATACGTCAGAAATCATCTATACTCTGTTTCGCCAAAACTGCTCACGGATAGAGCACATAACGGTGTAAATCTCCTCGAAAAATACGTCAAATACCCGAACAACGTTTAAATAGTTTTGTCTCTAGGCTCCGTTGACTGTCTAGTGCAGTTAATGAAATAATGTTCGCAGAATTTTGAAATACAACGACTTTTATAATTGTCGTTTAAAAAAAACAGTATACATGTACATGTAGTAACCAATGGTTGATCATAGTTTGGCCAATGTTAGTCGGTTAGAGTCCCAAAATGTACAGTATCCAGTGGCGTAGTTTATTAGCCTTTAACCTTTGGGACAATCAGTAAAACAAGTGCATGTTCAGTATCTACATGTGTATAAACTCAGAACCCTATGTATTATTTCAGATTTATTTCGTGTAAGGAATCATATATTCCATACAGAAAAAAGAATACATTATTGCATTTTATACGGCTTGTAAAAAGTCATACTAACCTAAATACAAAATGTACAATTGCATTTCTGATGGCTAAGACATGTCTTATTGTAAAGAAAAAAAAGAAAATTGATCTTTCTCACATTCTAAAATCGCCTTTTATCTGTGTAAAAGATGACATGATTATCTGCACTTAAACAATAAAAACAAAACTAAATACATTATTATGTGGTCGTCATTCACATTACACACGCACTGCCGATTAAGGGCCATCTCATCTGATTTCGATTCTTCTCTTTGTAAGGGTTGTCAACTCTTTGTTTTACGTTGAACTTTTTCATATAGTAGGTTTGGGGTCTTTGTGACGCAGTCATCTACATGTAATCGATCACACTTGTCAATGGTTAAACAAAACTTTTGTCATTGTTTATACTTTGTAGAAGATACAATTAGGGCATACACAGTATCAATCAGCATAAAATGAAAAACCCGGAGTTATTTGTGGACTGTGACCCACTACTGTTAATCAGTACTACGATCGTTTGTCGATATACTACTTCGGGTTACTGAAAACCTTGTATCTTAATCAAAGTCATTGTAGTACATGTAGTAAAACGACCAAGCTTTCAACACGTTAAGCGTGAAGAAATTAGACTATTTGTGTCCATGTAATTGACATGCCTTCCATTTTGTAATTACTAAGGCCATAACCGCCGTGGACCAACAATCACCATAATGTTGTCAATCCCAGTAAAACTTCAAATTACCGATCGTAAACTTTTAAGTGCAAAAAATCAAATAAATTGATCATCCCGAGATCTGTACGCATCAAAGTGGAAAAATGATATAAAAATATACAAAACAGGTGAAAGCCATTCATATGTGAAGTGACATTGTCAAAACTACATGTTTTGTATACGGCGTACTGACATTTCTTCTGAAGTTAAAATTTCCCACAAAGCTCACTAAACAACATCGGAGCTCAGTTTTCCATCAGTCGTTCAAATTTTCGCTCTCGATTGAAAGACATCAAGGATTAAAAAAAGTAGTGTGGCAAAACAGTTTGTATGCCAGCCTTAGGTTAAACTGAATCTTTGGTTAAAGATATATAAATTATGGGAATTATAACGAAGCTCTGAGCCTATGTTATTGTATTTCCACACGGGTCAGTAATATTTAAACCTGGGTTATATTTAATCGACAGTTGAACAACTGGACCAGATTTAGTTTGTAGACCATCAGACATAGCTTTTAACCAGACAATATAAAGATACAGCTTGCAGACCAAATAACATCAGGTATAACTCGTGGACCATCAGACATGCTTGTAAACGATCATGATTAGCTTGTAGACCATTTGCATATAACGCCAGACATCCCTTGTAGACCATCGGGCCTACGCTGTAAACCAAGTAACACCAGTCGTTATTTGTCTTAGCTTGCAGCTAAAATAATATCACGCATAGCTTGTAAACCATCAAAATTAGCCTGTATACCATCAGGCTTAGCTTGTAGACCACCAGGCTTAGCTTGTAAACTATCAGACTTAGCTTGTAGACCATCAAACTTAGATTGTAGACCACCAGGCTTCGCTTGTAGACCACCAGGATTAGCTTGTAGACCACCAGGCTTAGCTTGTAAACTATCAGACTTAGATTGTAGACCACCAGGCTTCGCTTGTAGATCATCAGGCTTAGCTTGTAAACTATCAGACTTAGCTTGTAGACCATCAAACTTAGATTGTAGACCACCAGGCTTAGCTTGTAAACTATCAGACTTAGAGATTGTAGACCACCAGGCTTAGCTTGTAGACCACCAGGCTTAGCTTGTAGACCACCAGGCTTAGCTTGTAAACTATCAGACTTAGCTCGTAGACCATCAAACTTAGATTGTAGACCACCAGGCTTCGCTTGTAGATCATCAGGCTTAGCTTGTAAACTATCAGACTTAGCTTGTAGATCATCAGGCTTAGACCATCAAAATTAGCTTGTAGACCATCAGGCTTAGCTAGTAAACCAAATGATAATATAGGTTTAGCGTGTTAACCAGATAGCATAGGACGTGGACCAGATAACATCAGACATAACGTTACAACCTTTATGCACCTTTAAGACCTGTAAGACCGTTATATAAAAAAGTCTCTAACTGTGTAGGTCCCAATTGCAAGTCTGGTATATTGCTTGTGTTACAATGAAGATGAAAGCCACATTGTCGTCCTTGTACTAAAAACATAGAACAATATGCACCGTAGTGAGTCACTATGTTGTCCATATGCAGTTCACTTGGACAACATAGATCAGTTGTGAGTCAATTTTTGATTTTCATACAGTTACCTGAAACAACATGTAGTGATTACCACATTGTATGTATACAGCTAACATAGGGCAACATGTCATACGTGTAAGCCACTTTGGTGACCGTATAAAGATAACATATGACAACTCTCCAGAAGCGAGAGTCACTTTGTTGTCCACATGCAGCTAACATGGGAAACTATAGAGGGTAGAGGATGTAAGATACTTTTCATCCTTGTACAGTTATCGTAAGACAATATGTAGTTTGTGGAAGTTAGCCACTTTGCTCCTTTTAAGTTAGAGCAGGACAATATGTAATAAGTTAAAACCATTTTATTATCCTTACTCTTATAATGTATAACTTGCTGGTCCGATAAAGAGCACATGACATGGAATTTTTAACCGAAATTGTCATTTTACCGAACTTGTAGGGTATCCGTGGAGCATTTGCGACGGGTGCGGCATGTCAACAGGGGACTTCGACTGCACCTGGACGCCTGGTCTTATCCCGTTAGGCATTGCAATTGTTTTCCTCTTTGAGACCGTTGTTGTTCCTCAACTTGTCATGTTTATTAGTACCTGGATTTTCGAACGCCCCTTGGGACTTCTGCAATTCTATTTTAAGATATAGGTGGGGCCTCCGTGGCCGAGTGGTAAGCGTGTTCGACTTCGAGCCGAGGGGTCCGGGCTTCGATTTCCGCAGCGCCACTCCGCGGTTGGCCGTCCCTGTTTTTCGGATGAGACAGTAAAACCCGAGGTCCCGTGTCACAGTAGGTGTTGGCACGTTAAGAACCCTCCCTGCTCTACGGCCAGCAGTGCCGAGCACAGGCAAAATTTGTCGCCCTTCACCGCCAATCGGTGACGTCTCCATATGAGTGAAATATTCTTGAATGGGACGTTAACAACAACGCAACAACAATCAGATAAAGGTCATCGATAAATGTGTATTAATTACTGAATTTATTGGGGAGGTTAAACATGATATAAGTTTGTCTTTAGCCAGTTTTAAATTTGTATTCAACCCTCCTGAGTGAATTCAAAAATTAAAAGATGACATACATATATAAGAGATTTTGTCATCCGTAACATTTAATGTACATATGTATAACTAGTACATATAAGTCACTGTGTGATACTTATCAGTGACATAGGAGGGAACTGAAACTGAATTTTTCACAAAAATATGTTTCCCCAGTCTAAAACTTATCTCATGTCTTTCATTTACGCAATATCATACATATACATTGTTTTGAAATTATTGTTTCAAAGTTCATCTTTGTTCATTTATAAAAGATTTTATTAACCATTTACATGTGCTGTTAACATGTAAATAAGAAATTAACCAAAACCAAGATCAGCAATTTATCAGTATTAAGTTGATATATGATAATAAATAGCATACATTAGTCACCTTAGGTCCTAATGAATATGACAAGATTTGATTAAGTACGGCCTTAACGTGGAAAACAGTTACAAATCCCTTTTGGGATGGGACCAGGTGTCTGGAAGGAGTCCACGTACAATGTTAACATGCAACATCATTCACAAATGTTCCTCGGAAACCTAACGAGTTCAGTAAAATGTCGATATTTATTGAAAACGTCATGTTATAGTAGTTTGATCTGGCTAAGAAAAGGCAATTACTGAAAATAAATTCACGCCTTTTGTCCTCTTGGTATCAAAAGGTGATCGCAATGAGTATTTTTATCATCTGGTCTGTGATGTCTGATTTAAATCTTTAGATGCTGAGTGATGAATAATATTAGCCAAGTTGACCGTGATCTCGTAAGAACGGTCTTTCCAATATTCCTCGATATTTCTTAATTTTTACCTATTACCAAATTATATACCCCTAGAGTGTTAGAATTCATTCTAGGGGTGCAATAACATTTTCGATTAACCTGCTACAAATTCACTGGAGTAGTTCTCGCAGCGTAAGTGATCAACTGACTTCAGTGCGCGTTTTAGAGGTCGTGGGGATAATATATTACATGTAGGTCATGTTCAAATGAAAAAGATAGCGTATTGAAGGTATATTGGTTTTCATTTTGACATGTGCTATGTACAGGTTTGGAATAATAAGTAGAAAATGATGCAGAATCTGGTTATAGGTAGTGCAATGCAGTCAATATAGACGCTGAAGACATGACAGGGTCACACCAGTGTGAGTAAGATATCCACTACGACAAGTCAATCCTCGGCAGGTATTTTATGTACAACTGGAAAAGAGATTAACCGAAACCATGGTCTAATATCAAATGTCGGCCATTCAAATCTCTCAATGGTTCAATCATGTTCTGAAAATTAAGTACAGTTCTGAAGCAAGCTTTGAATAGACTAATATTTATAAAATGAAGAATGTCTTTTGTCAAATTTGTTTAAGATGGAACGAACTTAGTAATTCGCTTTCTTGTTTGCAAAGCTTAAAAGCAAACACCATCTTACTCGATCAGTTTTGAAATTTATAAAGTACACGGCCTTCAATATTTGTAGAGCTTTGGGCTGTTGTTTGTCGTGCATATATGTTGCTGAATAATTCATGTTCCGCTCCATCGAGTGAAGCAAGACCAGAGTTGATTTTAGATCGAGTGGGTCCACTTGTTTTGTTCATTGTTGATTGCTATACCCTAACATGACATAACGTAATCCCGGGAGTTGGATACTTGACCTTTGACCTTCCATCTGATAATGAGAACAGACCAGGTGGTTCCCTGCGGGGAATCTATCGTGCATGTCACAACATGGTCTGTAGGAGATGTGTGTATCTATAAGACGGTCACAAGTTGACCGGACATGTAACATGCACACTGTCAGTCAGTCTTGGCCTAGATTTCTGGTGCAGAATAAGGGGATTAGGTTTTCCGGTTCGAATAATCATACACAATAAGGATGCAAGACAGCATAGCGTTTTATTAGACTACTAGGTCGCAATATGGGGTTATTTTGATTGTATGCAAGGGTAAGCGAGTGAGGTAGCAACCAGTTTAATGAATTGCAAGGTTTTGTGGAATTAGTCAAAGCTGAAAAGCATGTGGGAATCATGTCAGGGACAGATGGAGGACATAGTATTGGAGGGGTGTATAATGTATTAGGGTGTATGGTACCGACTTAAGTCTCCTATTAAGACTAGTGGCCTACTGGGCGGGGGGTCCCTGATGTGTGAGAAGGACTCATGGGTGTCGTGTCGCACCTTAACGATTTCATGCAGTTTGATAACAAAATATGGTGTAAAATCAATCGAGAATTTAGTCAACTTGATTGAGTCTTTTGAAAATCATACTGGGTGTCTAATTGCCATTCACGATGTGATTGATCGAACAGTAGAATTACACTTAGAAATTAAGATAGAGGAACACGCGTGTACGAACCTCCACTAAGGACCGGAGGTGACTGAGATCAGGTGTTCCAGAAGGGTTAGCGATGTAAGCTCCACGCGCGGCAGCCGTCGTGTCATTCGTGTTACAAACTCGCCAATTAGCCATACTTGATAATAGATACAAAAGAGAGCAAAAGGACGGGACTAGGTGTACGACAAAGAGAACATATCCCCCATAATCATTGACATCGATATGCTGTAACGGTCTTGAAAGCGGCTCATGGTTGCGACCTTAAAACTTTCGAAGTAATAATTAGGAACCCTTCAGGGTTTAGTAGCTTCCTTGCAAACATAATTACGTCAATCCTGAAAGGAAACGAATGATCTTGAATACCTCGTCAACTGTGAGAAGGCAGATTCTTCATTACCCGTGTTTTTCAAGAAGACTTGAAGAAAGTCTGATTCAGTTACGGTTCGTTAACTGTTATGCCTCTTCTTGATAAGCTCTTTCCAGTTCAGTGACAATGACAATCCAAATCTCCACAGATTAAGTGTAAGCAAGCAGCAAATTTGTGATGGCAAGTAAATGAACATATTCGAACGAAGCTCCTAACCTCCTAACACGGGGTTTGATTACGCACCTATATCCAGGTATTAGTCTTACCGTTCAACATGACCGCCTCCGTGTCCGGATGGTCAGAGCATTGGGCTTTAAACCACTAAGTCTCTCACATCTAGTCAGCGCAGATTCAGTCGAGCCTGGCTTGAACCTAGGTTGATTATGTGAGAAAATGGTTTTTTTTTCTGTTTACTTTCGGGAGTGGTTGTCTCTTCCCGGGTGGGGCCTCCGTGGCCGAGTGGTTAGCGTGTTCGACTGCGAATAGGAAGATCCGGGTTCGAGCCGCGTCAGCGCCACTCATCGGTTGGCCGTCCCTGTCCTTCGGATGAGACAGTAAAAACCGAGGCCCCGTGTCACAGTAGGTGTTGGCACGTTAAATAACCCTCCCTGCTCTACGACCAGCAGTGCCGAGCATAGGCAATATTTATAGCCCTTCACCGGCACACGGTGACGTCTCCGTATGAGTGAAAGATTCTTGAGTGGGACGTTAAACAACAATACCATACCATCTTCCCGGGTACGTTAGTAACCGGGTTTTCCTTACCCCCGATATTTAAATACTGGCCGCTGCCATATGTCTAAAATATTGTTGAGTGTGACGTAAAACAAAAACAAACCAACAACCATGGTCTTCATTATATATGTAGTTTTCAACTTGCAGGCTATATGGCATAACAGAGTTTCAACTATCTTCATTAAAAATTTAGATATACGAAAATTACCTTTAGTGTTTTGGGTTGTTTGCAAAATGTAGTTACACTTCTTTGC
Source organism: Pinna nobilis (assembly GCA_016161895.1). Taxonomy (NCBI): domain Eukaryota; kingdom Metazoa; phylum Mollusca; class Bivalvia; order Pterioida; family Pinnidae; genus Pinna; species Pinna nobilis. The sequence continues at coordinate 18,045 of JACSZP010008965.1, read as the reverse complement.
ATAATTATAATTCCGATGTGTCGCGTGATTGTAGTACATGTAGTAGTTGTCTATAACTTATTTGCACGATATTGATGTTCCATCGATCTATGGCTTATATGATCGAGTTGTAAACCTCCAGTCAAGGAAGTCGATCAATTTCAAGTATCTTTTAATGTCGATATCTTTGTGGATGTGTATTGATTTATACTATGATGTTATAGTCAGGAAGATAAATTCCCTGTTTCTGATATTCCCACGTCTAAGTCGACAACAAACCACTTACATACCGAACCTTAAGCATACGGTATTGTAAATACGTGGACGCTGGAACCTAGAGGAAATTGATAAAGAGCGAAAACGCCTCTGATTTCATTTCATCAATTATTTATAGACGAATTTTGAGACAAAAGACAGCTAATTACTGAACACGCGAACAATTTTGTCTAACTTATGTGTTAAAAAGCCCCCCCCCCTTTCCTAAATTTTCCTGTATAAGATTGTAACTGTAAATGTTGTACGGTATCTAAATTGTGTGGTTGGTACTACTGTTGTTTAAAGTCCCACTCAAGAATATCTCGTTTATATGGACACGTCGCCGTTATCCGATGAGGGTCAACAAATTTTGCCTATGTTCGGCACTTCTGACCATCGAGCAGTGAGGGCTCTAAAATGTGCCGACAGTTACTGTGACACGGGACCATGTTTATTTTACTGTCTCGCCCGAAGGACAGGGAAAACCACCTAAAGTTCAATGTGGATTCGAACCTAAGGCCTAACGGTCAGAAGGCAAACACGCTAACCATTGATCCATGACGACCCAATGGTGTCAAAGTACGAGTCTATATTGGGCCCTACCACAGTATGTAATACGTATCGTATAAGTTTCATATACAGTCTAACCAGTTTAAATGACCGGCCAAGGGAAGAAGCAAAAAGGATCACATATGACAGGTGGTCTCTTAATTCAGGTTATTAATATAGGAAATAACATTTTAGGAACTGCTCATTTAGGTCACATAACACAGGTATTCCTTTAATTCAGTGGGTCGCTAAGGCAGGTTAGACTGTACTCGACAGCCTTCACTTGTGACTGCAGTACATGTGTCTAAATAATTACCATCTCTTTCTCTCTGTATATGAATTTATATAACCTACCTTATGTCTTCACTAACATTTCCTTTGATTTATTATCTATTTCTACTGAACAGCTTAGGTGTTATATAAGGATATGCCTTGCGTCCCCTTTATTTGACAAAATGCCCTCGAGTCTCGTCAATTATGTTAGGTCGTGGAAAATAGAGTAACCCTCGGGGACTTTTTCCCGATATCACATCTATAACATTTATTTCCACTGAAATTAAATGTTTATTTGCTCAGATAAAATCAAAACTCTTCATTGTTGATACCGACGGTGAGGCCACTGGATTGTGTTGTAGTTGAGTACTAACTAGACTCAGGGAATGGCTAATCATAAGATTAATTAAGAAAGTGGATGCGAATCTTGTTAGTATACCTTTACTGGACTTAAGAGCACTTTATCATGGATGTAAGTTTGAGAGCATCTAATCTTAACCAGGTGGTTACTAACTCCCGGTAAAACAACCACAAAGTATGGGGTAAGTACTAACGTTTGGTTGACAACGTTTAACTTCTAATTGACAATAGTAAAGCTAGACAAAATATGCTATAATCAGAATAATTGTAAATGTGTATCAACACCATAATATCCAATATTTTATGTGTATCAAAAACAACATTTTCCATTGCAAAGGTGTATCAAAGGCATACTTACCCATAGTATGGGTGTATCAAAAGCATAAATGCATAGTTTCTCATAGTATGGATGTATCAATAGCATAATTTACCGTAGTATGGGTGTATCGAACGCATTATTCCCCATAGTATTGGTGTAGCAGAAGTGAAAGATCTCATTGTTTTGGTGTATCAAATAAAAAGTTCCCCGTAAAATTGGAGTTTCAAACACATAGTTCCCCATTGTATTGGTGTATCAAACTCATTGGTCCCCATTGTATCAGTGAATCGAACGCAAATTTCCCCATAGTATCAGAGTATCAAGCGCATGACTCCCAATTGTATTGGTGTATCAAAAGTATACGACCCCACAGTATTTGTGTATTAAACGCATAGTTTACCATAGTATTGGTGTATCAAACGCATAGTTTCCCATATTATTGGTGTATCAAATGTATATTTCCCTATAGTATTGGTGTATTAAACGCATAGTTCCCTCATAGTACTGGTGTATCAAACGCATAGTTCCCCCAAAGTATCGGTGCATTAAAGGAATAGTTGTCCATAGTATTGGTGTATCAAAAGCGTTATATCCCATTGTCAAAGTGTATCCGAATAATAGTTTCCCATTGTCAAGTTGTATCAAAACTATACTTTTATTTCCAATAGTATGGGTGTATCAAAGGCCCACACGAAATGTATATCAAAGGTATATTTTTTCTATAGTACAGGTTTATCTAAAAATTATGTCCTATTCTAAGACTACTAAACTCATTGTAACCCACCAGACATGTATACAAACCCGCAGTTTTCCAAAAGGGAAGTGTATGATCTATCATTATGTTTGGGATAGGAAATATAAGAAATATCAATATTGATGGAGAATTCCGTCAGTTCGCCTAGCTCACCTATTGTTATACCTTAGAAAACACATTTAGACTAGATGCAGCTGACTGTCTTAGCAGTCTTAGTGAGCAAAATAAGTAATAATTAAAACTTGTGAAAATAAACAACTTCATTGTTCACCCATTGACAATAACTACAGACCATAGAGCTTAAATTTCCATCATTTGTGTACACCTAAGGGTCGTTGTAGGTTTATAGCTGAATTGTAGTTTTTTTGTTCATTGGTAGCCGTATTTACCTCCAGTAAACGATTGAGTGAGCAGATTCCTCGATTTAATAAGCTCTTCTGCTTTTATTGTTGTCCATGGACCTTTACATTCATCCGAATAAGAGAAAGACAATTTTCAATCATTTCAAGTACGTATAAAATTTTTGGCAATATTTCAAAAGTTTCACTCGCCTCCTTTGCCAATATTTGCAATAATTGTCTCTTAATTTCCCTCATTATTCCTGTAGTGTATCGTGGGAAAGTTTATCGTCTGTTCTGAACATACACAATTTGGATGTTAAGCCATACTATATACCCGTGTAAAAACAGCAGGACTCTGTGGAAGTGAGATTTACCCACCTGAGTGAATTTTACATGTAACATGTCACAATGGAAACATACATAGAAAGCGACATATCAGCTGATCCCGAACAAAGTAAAAAGTACTGCCTCCGGGGTCAGCTTTCATTCAAAGGTCATTTCACATCTCAGTGGACCAGTAATTGAAGTTCCACAGACGAATTAATATGTAAATGTATGGAACAATGATACAACTGCATGTAAAATAAGATGTCTGTGAGCTGACGGGGCAGGTTACAATTACAAAACTTACGTCCAAATGTACAATCATCTGTTGAGCCATTGTATCATGATATGTTATTGTTTATAGTGGGGCCAAGTACTAATCATAGTTGCGTGGGATTATATCTGGTTCCAAATCGCCACTTCCTCGTCACTTATTGTTTATATAAGAGGAATGACCATGCCGCAGTAAGAGATACCTTCTACATTCTCAACACATAAAAACATAAACATTCTATCTGACTAGTGGTGGGTGTCAGCAGGGGAAACTCACGCCTCCATGGCACCTGATCCCACCTTGTTATTCAGAGGTCTGTGTTAAAAATTCACCAAATGTATATATATAGCCTCCTTATTCTTCTGGTGGGTGATAATTTGGTATCTGTGATTTCTATATCTATAAAGGTGATGTGGTAACCCTACGGTTTTAGCGATTACAAGTCCTGTTGAATTATTAGTCATAATTTACCGGATAACATGGGGTACCTTTCTTTGATGATATACGTAATTAGCCTTAAACAATTACAAAGCGGAAGTGAAATCTTACTCAAATCATCCATCGACAGGGGTCGAGAAAAAGATACGATACTGACAATGAGAAAATATGTTATAATTAGTGTGAAGTAGAGGATAAACAGTTCAGACTGTACCCAGAGCAATAAGAATTAATGATATACAGACCAAGAGAATCAGTGAGATTAAAAAAAAACTCAGCTGATTCTGAATAACGGATTCACTTAAGTTAAGAATTTTCTCAACTCCAACTTTTCAATCAGTCAGCATTCAGTATTAGCTGGAGATGAGTAAATTCCAAGACGAGTCAATTCTCAAGCTTTATTGTGCCAGAATCTGTCCACAATCTTTGTAGATAATGTTTTATTATTATTTATTTCTCAATTGTACTTCGATACCTTACGGAGAATTTGTGCCGAATAATCAGCACTTCTGTAAAGTTTTATTTATTTTTGTATCCAATATCGGGTAAGTAAATGAGAGTATCCTTGTTAGAACCAAGGTCAAGTATCAAACAAAAAATGGCCGACATTTCATTGAAGAACTATTTAGTTGAAAATCTTAATTTTCTAACAAATGATATTTCTATAAATACATGCACAATTATCAGTTAAATTCGTTGTTGTTGCTCTTATAAATAGAAATTAATTGCACCCTATTGACTTTTCTCTTGTATTTCCCCTTCCTCGTTTGACCTGGGTAAATTTGATGACTTGAATTTCTGTTTGGAATTTATCTAATCGATAATGGTTGTGCAACATTAATAATTTAGCTTATATGAAAGTAATTGTTGTTGGTGTTGTTCAGGCGTAATTGATCTTACTTCCTGTGTGAGTAGAAATGTGAGGACAAAAATCAATTGCGGGTCTTCTGTGACAGGTAACGAAAATCAATTACACGGAAATTTTCCAAAGATTTTCTCCTGTCCTATCTTTTCCTCATAGCCGAAAAATTAACGTCCTTATAGCAATTATTCCGCGTTTTATTAAGCATAAAGGTCGTTCTATTGTAAGTCGGCTGAACAAAACACGGTCTGCTTGGTATTGAAAAATCATTAAACGGATAACATACAAAATCCGGAAAATCAATTAGAATAAAAACTAAAGACAATCTACAAAATAACGAAAGTAGGCCCCGAAAAGTGATTGAAATCAGGTGCCCGGGAGGACTTGGTGTCCTTTGTTCGCTAGCAAACCCGTCACTTTAAAGTAATTACAATATTAAGTGCAGATGCACTATATTAGTATGTACTAACGGCATATAAGTTCTGAGTTCTTAGGTGTTTGTAAAAGTAAAGTATTTTATTAAAAATTGGGATAATTGGGAGAAGAGAAATAAATTAAAATTGAAGAAGTGCCAAAAGATATTCGAAAATCAAAGCCCTAATAAATATAACGTATTCAGAATAAGGGACTCAACGTAAAAAAAACAACTGCAAATCCCTAACGAGATGGGATCAGGTGTCCAGAAGGAGTCATCGTCCTCTGTTGGCATACTATACCCGTCGCAATAGTTCCACGGAAATCCTTTGAGTCTGGCAAAATGTTGATTTCGCTTGAAAACATAATTTAATCTTGATCTGACTGGCAAAAATTAGTCACTGCAAAGGGTCGTGTTCAAAAATAGAGAAAAGCTTAAACGTAACAAAACTATCGACTGTGACAGATCATTGCCTATCATGAGGGTAATTTAAGGAAATAGTAGTATACAACTGGGGTTTTTGATTTGTTGAACAATACATCCCTGTAAATGTATTCCCACACTGAGATTTTTGTTTACGTAACATTTCGTTTTCTTTTCTCTATTGAATCATATGTGTTTGCGATTTAAATCTTCTTTGGATGTTTTCTTATTTGAGAGTTGACACACCCTATCAAAGGTCCAAGCTGGCTTAAGTCGACATGAAAACAAGATTTATATAATTCGTTATTCAGTTGACCTACTTGTTTTTAAATACAATATACAAGGAGTAACAGTTCTTAAATACGTAAGAGTTGGTCAGTTGTACTTGTGAGCTCAACTAGCGATACGGGCTGGTACACAGGGTTTGTAAAGGACGATGTATGTATGAATTCTAGTATATCAATGGCCATTTCATTTGATAAACGCCATAGATATATGTAAATGTTTGACGCAATAGCTCATTATTCAATACATCACAAATGTGTCTATGGAGAAATACACAAAGTCCTTATGCATGATTTCCGACAAATTCAAGACTTGGTGCATCACAATATATAATACAGTTGAACCCACTTATTATCAACTCTGATGAATTGAATTCTGGCTAGATTTGAAATGGTATCAATTACCCATTTATAACACTTCATTAATTCTTTGACCCAGTTAATTTGAAAACCCTGTTAATTTGAAAAAGAAAAATCATTCGCCTTTCGCTTCAGTGTTTCTGGTTCGGCTGTAGATGTATGAGCGTAGTTTTATCGATACTGATTCCCATGATCAACCAAGAGCAAACCATTAATATACTGATAAAGTAAATAACAAAATACCTAATAAATCATTGTAAGATATTTTTCTGTAACAAATGTTCAGATCATCGCTGCTGTATTCATGGCGTCTACAAAATCCCATACCTGCCATGGTAGATATCGTGATTACACCGACGTCGTGTGCTCTGCATTTAGACTGCACTGCAATACTATTATTGTCGGAGACAGACGACATGTCTTGTATTCTGATAGCATGATTATACTCTATTGAAAACGTGATCGATCAGACAATTGATATTGAATTGAATGTCTTGTATTCCGAAAGCGAGACTATGTAATATCACCATCGTGATCGATCAAACAATTCTGATAGCATGACTATTAGGTACCACCAATATGATCGATCAGACATTCGATGTCTTGTATTCCGATAGCATGATTGTACTATACTGAAAACGTGATCGATCAAACAATTGATGTCTTGTATTGTGATAGCATGACTATATTGTAACACGAACGTGATCGATCAGACAACTGATATGTCTTGTATTCTGATAGCATGACTATTGTAACACCAACGTGACCGATCAGACAACTGATATGTCTTGTATTCTGATAGCATGACTATATTGTAACACCAACGTGATCGATCAGACAATTGATGTCTTTTATTCTGATAACGTGACTATAAGGTACCACCAATATAGTCAATCAGACAGTTGCTATACCTTGTATTCTGATAGCATGACTATAAGGTAACGTCAACGTGATCGATCAGACAATTGATGTGTTACGCATATCATGACTGTGCGATACTAAAAATGTGACCGATCAGACTGTTATTGATGTCTTGTATTTCGATTTCATGACTAAACGCTACTCCAAACGCGATGGATCAGACGATTGATATATCTTGTGTTCTGATAGTCAGATACAATACAGTATTACTGATGTGATTTGATCAGACAAATTATGCCTTGTGTTCCTACTGCGAGACTAAACACTATCACTAACAATGTCTTGTATACAGCTGATAGCAAGGCTGTACGTTACCACCAACGTGATTGGTAAGGACATCTTTATGTCTTGTATTCTTGTTGTAAGACAATGCACTACCACCAACGTGATCGATCAGACAATCGAAATGTCTTGTATTCTGGTAGTCAGACAATACAGTATTGCCAATGTGATGATCAGACAAATTATGTTTTGTATTACGAAAGGTAGACTGTACGTAGGATGATCAGAAACGTGATCGATCAGACAAATCATGTCTTTCATTCTGAGAGATTTGCTCTACACATCTGATAACGCGAACGATCAGACAAACGGAAACGGGAATGCAATATGTTAAAAAAAGATCATTCTGTAATTTAAAAGTCTGATACCCATAAACACGCACACACGAACACACACATGGGCTTTCCTGTGACACTTAGTTTAAGTAGGGGCATATGATATTGTCGTTTTTTCCACATCTAGACTGAAGGAGATTCATTTAAAACATTTTCTAAATAGCTAGACGCAAGTCGATGTTATTCACATGAACGAACCTTCAAAGTATCGAAAGAAAAAGTTGGTGAAACGGAAGAAGATTAAGGAAATGTGCTTAAATGAAAGGAAAACAATGTAATACATAAATATATATATATATATATATATATTAGATCATTCTCTTGAAAAAATTCCGTATTTTATGAAATACATTTTTTCCAAGTACATGTAATTCACAAAGACATGGAAATAATTCACCACGCACACACCTCTATTTAATAAATACACAAGCATGCACTCTCTCTCTACAAACAACTGAATCGTTGTTTAAACAATATTTCGATCACTAGCAATTAAGGCTAGATAGATCTATCACTTGAGAAATAGAATTCCCGGACCACGTGTTTGCACTGGAAAGCACTTAATAATCTCGTCGAGCATGGTCGTTTGAAAATAAATTTGGGTTTAAATTCTGACACCTCAAGGTCAGTTTACTAAGAACTTAAGTTTATGTCTTAAATCCGATTACTTCATTTTTGTACAAGCCTCGTTCTGAAACGACCCTCGTGATAGATTTAAATATCATTTGCAATCTGATCCCCCTGAGCGAAGTGCTGATTATTTTTTTCCAAAAGCATCCAAGATTGATAACGACATTGCGTAGTTCTCCTCTGTTGACATAACATTCTATAATTTCCTGTGAGTAAATAAACCCAACATTCAGACATGAACCCCGATTAGTAGACCACACCTGTACTTTTAATTTTTTTCACCTGGAACTAAGGTTTTGAGTAGGTAACAGAATACCTCAGTTATTTTGTGTAAGATTCTTCTGTTTTGAAATGCCAAAAATAAATACAATAATCGAATTCACTTCATTCGTGTTTTTAAATCTTAACTGATTCGAGCACCTCATTAGAAAATGACCGAGAACCGAGAGATAGTGCATTATCAGTGAGATACACCCCCTTTACACCACTTATTTCTATGTCAATGAAGTATGCTTATTTGCGTCATACAGTCTCAAGGACGGGTAATTACAGTTTTTTTTTTAGAAATTTGATGAATGGAACTAAATCATACGATAAAAGGAACTCGAATTCGGACGTTGTAAAAAAGAGAGAACTAAACAAACCCTCTTTTTTGGGAATGAAGAATCTGAGAGTATAAAGACACTGAACCTATAGACACCTGTTCTGTAATCGTCAAAATGTCCCCCGAAGGAAACAGTAAAAACCGAGGTCCCGTGTGACAGTGTGTGTCACTACTCTAAATAACCCTTACTGCTCAATAATCCTAGGTTTCGAATACGGGCCAAAACGTGTAGCACTTCATTGACATTCGAGGACGTATTCATATAAGCGAAGGATTCTTGAGTGGGACGTTAAGCGACAAAACAAATTATCATTATAACATGGCTTCCATGTTCCATCTACCATGTAAGCCATCATAGTAAAACAATAATCAGTAATCACTGTTTACCGTAGGCTTGAATCGTCCCCATTAATTTGCAAGTAAAATCATAATAGCTGAGAGTGCGTTAGTCTGCTTATTCAGTTTGACTGTAAGGTTTCTGAGAGCGGAAGACACAAGTATCTGAGAAAAATTATCTGAGATTCAGAGAAACGCCGATGCAAAAATCTCTCAGCGATAGAATGACATTACACAAAATTATCTGAGACAATAGAATTGAGGGATACTAGCTTTAGATAGTCTATCGACAAATCCCTACACCAAGTGCTGGGACTGTTGTTTATTTACCAATTATTTTTCCCTTCTTTCCGTGAACAATTTGTTTTGATATCCTATCGTAATGTCTTTGCATGACAGTTCAAGCCGACCATATATTTAGTGTATGTTTCAGCAGTGTGTGTTTGTGTTTTATTTTAGTTCACCACTTGTTCGTCTCAAAGACACTTCCATATATTTAAATAAAACGTTTTCATGTANNCCGCATAAAATTATCGGGTATCACGTGGTACATGAATTCATGTCATTGAAGCTTTCTTCATCGTGATCACAAACTATTTTCTAATTCTGTTTCTTCCGTAAAGCGGGGCTTCCGTGGCCGAGTGGTTAGCGTGTTCGACTTCGAGCCGAGTGGTCCGGAGTTCGATTCCCGCAGTCGCCACTCTGCGGTTGGCCGTCCCTGTCTTTCGGATGAGACAGTGAAAAAACCGAGGTCCCGTGTCACAGTAGGTGTTGGCACGTTAAAGAACCCTCCCTGCTCTACGGCCAGCAGTGTCGAGCACGGGCAAAATTTGTCGCCCTTCACCGGCACACGGTGACGTCTCAAAATCAGTGAAATATTCTTGAGTGGGACGTTAAACAACAACAACAACAATCTTCCGTTAAGCTGATGATGTCGTACAGATGCCTATATATCAATAACGTTTTAGGCGATGTTCAGTTTTTGTCTTATATGGAGATGTCATACTCTCAACAAGCCGGCTTATTGTAGTAACATGCTTCGCTCTCTAGATAGACAGCTGTCTTTTACACAAACAGCATAACGTGTACAGAAAAAAGCCAGCTTAGGCTCTTTTCTGATTTCTTTTTTTGAACATATGCAACAAAATTCAACACAGACTGAAGAGTAAAATGCTAATTTTCCCTGCAACAAATGACGCGTGATTTGGATAGTTATTGATACAGTGCGATCACTCAAGCCCTTCATGCATCAAATATATATTCTAAAATTTATTTCTCTAGTGTAGTGTTCATTGTTAAGGAATTTTGAATTAAATACACAATCCAACCAATGGAATTTGTGGGATGTGTAGTAAGGTCTGATTAGTATGCTCATTTCAAACTTGTTATGTGTAGTAATTTGTCATGATTCAGTTTAGATTAATATTGCCCTGACTGGTAACATTGTTATTACATAGACTATTACTACCTTTATTATTACATAATCTATTACCTTTTTTAATATTACATAATAACTTATCACCATTATTACATATTTTAGTATCAACTTTTATCATTGCAAAAATATGACCACCCTTCGGTATAACATAAACTATAACAACCCTCATATTTATTAGTTCTTGGATTATCGTGTATCCCATGGTAATTCTCTATATGTATTTCACATGAACTCCACGAGAAAAAATTGTGCAATACTTATTTTAATTTATTAAAATTCATGATATCCGTGTGAGAAACTACTGACATGTCTTTCGCATGAAATAGGCGTGATTATTTACATAGTATTTATGAGTTTTCAAATATGCATAATATATAACTTTCCGTTAGTATTATATAACATATGAAGCACCTTCATAATGACACGTCTTACACACCCAAGGTTTTGCAATACTACGTGACCAAGTGTCACCCTGCATGAAATATCACGAGACCTTGTATCACCCGGCATTGTATATTACTGGACCTTGTTTTACCCTGCATGATATATTTATAACATAGTCTTGTATCACCCTTCATGATATTGCATAATAGTGTATCACCCAACATTAGTATATAATCTTAGTTTAATGCAACACTGTGTCATCACATTACCCTGCATTCACCTTGAGTGTCATTTAGTGAACCATAACAATTTATACAAGTTCTTTTAAAAAAACCAATGTACTGTAAAAAACATATCCATATTTCTGATTCAAACTACTTACTACCAGGCTAAATCATTACGTAGTCAGAACAAAACAGTATAAACGTCCTTTACAAAGCGATCATAGAACAGGGACTGTTTGAACCTATATTTATTACCTTAACCAGGTAAGATTCTAAATCCGTCAACCATGAAGCGAGAAGCAAACATCAAGATATAAAATCTTTAATGAAAGCGAAATGGTTATAGTGAGGTGTCTGATAAAATATTATGGTATACGGCTGGCTAACATAAAGATGAAAGCTGTCTAGATCTTGGTGAGCCAGTCACTTGTTTGATGTAAAGAAATATTCTGTTTACACGTCCGTTCACAAACGCTGACGTGCAGTGCAGCATAATGAATGTTATATTTAGTGTCGTAAACAACTCTCCATTTTCATAGATATTGCTGTAACTTAAAAAGCGTGTATCATGTTAAACTTATTGGTCCCGAAATTTGAATATTTTATTTCAAATTAACGATGTACTTTTCAGAAAACTTAGGCTATGAACTCACATTGATTCCAAAGAAAAAAATCCCTTCTTTATTTTGTCAGCGGTCGTAGACAGTAATGGTGATGATTATGTAGATTTACATATTCAAACGTACAAACGATGTTCCCATATATCTAATGCAATCATTACCGTGTCCCTGATATTAATGAATATACCTTAAACTAACAAACATCATCCGCCATTGTTTGTAATGTTATATATTTATCATAGGCCAATATATGACGCCATTTTGTAATCCAATGTCACACCTATGACGTCAGTTCCGTCGTAGCTCCGTTGTAGAGAGCTCGTCTTCAGATTATAAGGTCGAAGTCCAGAGCATCGACAGAAACAAATGGAAGTTCCTGTCCTCCGAATGAAACCGGAAAAGAGATACCGTGTCATGGTAGGGTTTGCCATCACTTTTAAAAGGAAATCCTCACTGCTCAAAGACCAAAACGGCCAGCTAACATTTGACGATTACTCCCTCCTGACACCTGGTCCCATCCAATTAGGGATTTGCAATTGTTTTCCACCCTGAGATCATCATTATGCAACTTGTCGTGTGTTTGGAATGGGATTTTCGAACATGTCCCGGTATTTCTGCATTTTTATTTAAGGCTCTATCGAGTATTTGGTGACGTTCCATATCAGTGAAAGATTCTTTTCTTTTCATCGCAAAATGAAGTACAAAGTAGGGTCCGACGCCATCTATAGAATAAAGAAAACTTTGCGTGCTATCATTTTCAAGCCTACTTCTCTATGACACCTGGCCTCACGTCTGGGTTTTCAGAGGTCCGTGTTTGTGTGTTATTCACCGAATTTGTAAATTGCCTCCTGATTTTTCTGGCGACTGACACCTTTGAATCTATGAGTTTTTTTTATTTCATACTCTTATATTGATAAATCAAAATGCCCTGCTCACTTTGATTTACATGATAATGTCTCTTGTAATATAGAAGTTCGCCAAATACGTAGTTGTCTGTCGATGTAAAACGACGACAGACCGATTCTTTTCTACCGCCTTTTAAAAGAAATCTAGTGATCTGAGATAATGCAATTAGCAGAAAAATAGCATGGATAGAATAAACAAGAAACAAGTCATTGGTCAACAGAGGACCACATAGGAGTTTGTATGAACCAGCTAGCTGTGACGGGTTATTTCTGATTCGTTTTATATTCTACATTCTGATTTCAGATAACGTATTTTATGTGTCTCTCATTATGCCTATCTCATAAGTGTGGTCCTATAAATTTTATATAAGGTTTTATTTATTTTTTTGATCCACATGATATATTATATTTTGATGACCCGAAGGAAAATTTTCATGATTATGATGTCTGTTTTCTTAAGTAAAGGTGTTGACTTATCTTAATTTATGTGTAGAACAGTGGCATAATGAGATTTGATGTATGTTACGGCCTGTGTTATTTATACGTCTACGTTAATTAAATGATTGTGAATGTCCTCTCTGACTCATACTTATTTGTGCTGTATGCAAAATAATGCAAGTCTCGCCTCTGCAAATCTTTAATTATTAAATCAAAATTAAAATGCAGCTATGCACATTTTTACCAAATGATCGTGTCTGTGTTCTAGTAAGTTTTACAATCTAATTATGGCATATCCTTTTCGTATTTTTTTTTGTCTCGACGTTTTATATACAACTAGAATATCAAGGTATGATAGAGAACACCGTCTTTAGGGACAACCACGAAAAAGAAACAGTAATCTCAACTGTGTTGTATAAACACATGAACATATTAGAAATGGGATATACAGAATACAAAACCATATCATCGAAAGACTGTATATTGTCTTATTGAAGCCTTTAATGTTTAAAAAAAATAATGGTTGTAGTCCGAATAATTAACATTTCGTTTTTAGAATAGCCTGGCAGAGGTCAGTAAGTGTGAACATCTGAACAAACATCCATCAGTAACATAATACATGGATGAGCAGAATCGTCGGATTTAGAGACTCAGTTCCATTTTGTTGAAAAGTTTATTTAACATAATTGACATAGTTGTGAACGCCTTTGATAAAGAGTATAAGACATATTCAGTATATCGCAATATAATTGTTCTGTAATGGTGTCCATAGCCACCTCACTGAAATACTTACCGTATCAATAGAATACCCGTACATAGCATTTAAATTAACTCAGAGGTGATGAAATGTAAATATTGAACTTTTGTACTGTGCTAGACTCAAATTATATAAACAAGATAACAAATTAACGTAAAAATTGCACATTACAAGGATAAAATTGCATTTGTATGGGGACCATCTCACTGCATTGAATATTTTAACGTTATATATTTTGATTTATGGTGCAAAAAGTTACCTTAATATGAAGTATCGTATCTGATTTGAAATATTCATCTTTATCTTTTATTTCTACAAGGTGAAAACCGATCCGGTTTCTTGTGGCCTATATCCTTGATATTCATTTCCACGGATAATTAGAATGTCTTATGCCCATGATGAATTATTAATACGAATATTTGTTAAAACATATAAATTTTGGTAAAAACCACATCTATGGACATGTTTAGTTCTATATCTGTACTGAATCAATATTGAGGCTAGGGAGAGGCCAATTAATCGAAGTTGGACAACTTGTGCCCAATCCCATTGCATTGCCTTTTCTATACAATAAAAGTTTAGTCTAAGCAATAATGAAACCTACTTACATAAATTCAAAATCTCATGATGTAATGGTTTATATACATGTATATGTGCGTAGAATAGAAAGAGGACCCGATACGTTGTTTCATTTTATTGAAAAAGATATATTATCAGTGAATTGTCTTCTTTTATTGTAGTATTCGTGAGATATACATCAATTTCCAACGTCAAATTTTCATATCAGATAATGACAAAAATAAACTACGGTAGTAATTCGGCACATAAACATAATCAAGCTTGTTTTTTCACTTTTAATGTCTTGGGATATTGAACGAAACCGTGATGGCTTATATAGGCTTACCGATTCGTTGTTGATGGTGTCATGGCCATAAAACCAAAATACTAAAAATTGTCAATTTATATCTTAGGATGATTAAAAAGTCAAACAATCAAAATGATAACTTTTGCATGATGATACAGGTAAGACTTTAATTAGCGTGCTAGTTGTCAGTTGTAGCATATTCTTATGCTTTTTGTAGTACCTTTACGTTGCCAAGAATCAAGCACAATTTCTTATAGTTTACATTTTGCGGTTGGTGTAGCATGCTGATAGGAGACGCTTTGCTCCCTCCGGTTAACTGGGCCCATCGGGCTCGGGATTCGTCATAGGTTTTCATGTTCAGACCGTCTTTTCCCTAACTTGTATCCTAAGTACTTTTAGTTTCGATAATTCTTTTTCGTTATTTTTATTTTTTTGCTGTCAATGATATGCAAATGTGTAAGTATAAATGCCCCATAGAGATGCAGGATAATATTGAATAATGACTAACTCTGGCAAACTGGCACACACTTGTCCGATACAGGAGTATAAGTGAAGTTCGTATAAGTTGATACTGTACACTGGTCACTTTAGAATTTGGTATTTTTATCATGCCAAGTTGCAGAACATGTAGAATAAAAGAAATCAAAAGAAAAAACCCTTTTAAATGCTAGTTTATCGCATTTTTTGGTCTACTTACTAAAACAATACTGATAATACTCGATATCTATTTCAGCGTACTGTTTTTCCATTAGGTATACATAAACTATTATCGAACTTAAGACCTGGGCCGCCGTGGCTTTTTGGTAAGCGAGGTTCGAATCCCATCCACGGTATGGTTGGCTGTCCCTGTCTTTCGGATGAGACAGCAAAAACCGAGGTCCCTTGTCACAGTAGGTGTTGGCACGTTAAAGAACCCTGCCTGCTCCAGAGCTATAAGTGCCCAGGATAGGTAAAGATTTGTCGCTCTTCATCGGCACACGGTAACGTCACCTTATAAATGAAAGATTTGTGTGTGGGACGTTAAACAACAATACATCAACAACAACAACGATCTAAAAAAAAGCTCTCAAATAAATCTAGCCAATAGTTAGTAAGATAGAAATTTTCTTATACAATTCATGTTCACCTATGCAGAAACTAGAAACCGACGTGTAATTACATATAGTGATTACAAAAACTACCGGTACTAGATTTTAATTATTAAGAACACATACTTTTGGAGCTTAAATACATTTTTATAATACAGAGGTCACAAGCAGATTTAATACAGAGCATATATGTGGTTTGATAATTCGAATTTCACATATACATGTACATGTATATTGTCAAAGAATTCCATACATATTTGCAACAATTCATAGCAAATATTGATTTCTTCAGAGCTGCCACTGTGACATAAATTTTTGCTTGCATACATTGTGGAAATGAATGGTTAATACACATCGCAACAAATTATAGTTTACATGCATTGCTATAAAACAGAATGCGTACATTACAAAATATAAAGAACTTTCAAAAATTGCCAAAATAGAGAGCTTGCATACATTTTAATAAAACAAAGCTTACAAACGTTCTAATACTTCCGAGATTACATACAATGAAATAATGTTGAGCTTACATACATTACAATAAAACAGAGCTTACGTCATTTTCAGTGATACAGATCATACAAACAATGTAACAAATTAAAAATGCATACATTCTGATAATTTAGGGTTTGTATTCAATGCAACAATACAGATTTCACATGTATGCAAACAATTCAGAATTCACATGCAATGCAACAATATTGAGCTTGTGACTTCTTGTATTCGAAAATGTGTGACACGACGGGTGCCACGCGTGGAGCAGGAGTTGCGTACCCTACCGGAGCACCTGAACTCACCCCGGTTTTTAAGTGGAGTTCGTGTTACACTATTTTTAGTTATTGGTGTATTTGTGTATTTCTGTTTGTAATTTTGTCTCCTTTTTGTTTTGGCCACGATTTTGTCTGTCGTCCACCTATTCTATTTTGAATGACCCTTGGTATCTTCTATTTCCCCCATTTTATATATATTGTAATAATAAAGATCTTACATAAATTACAACAATACATTGCTTACATACATTTCATTGATACTGAGCTTTCACACATAACAGATTATACACATTCTAATAATTCAGAGATTGCATACAATGCAACAATACCGAGATTACATTCACTGATGCAGTTCAGAGCTCATATGCATTGTTATTATTTATAACTCACATATATTGAGAGGTTATGTACATTCTTATTAGTTATTCAGAGTTTATATTTATTTCCCAATTATAGCTTACGATCATCTGAAGAAATCATGACTTTACACTTAAATCAAATGCATTTTTCAGAGCTTAAGTATTCATATCTTACGTTTTACTATTACAGAAGACGTATGGTAATTACAAGACTTACAAGGTTTTTTGATAATTTTAGAGCTAATGAATCTGAAATGAAAATAAAGAAAATACCCAATTCTATAACCTGTTTTCAAATTTAGCGATTCTGGTGCATATATTAATCCGATACTATCATAAACAGTCCAACCTGTCCTAGCAACTCACAAAATTAAATGACTACCTGTCTTATGTGACCTAAACGCGTGGTTCGCAGTATGGCCTTTTCCTATTTTAACCACCGACATTAAGAGACTATCTCTCATGTATGACCCTTTTTTGTACATTCCATTGGAAAGTCTCCTAAAACAGGTAGACTGTATGGTGAATATATGGTGAGAAAAAGATCTACAAAGAAGTTTAGGCAAATTTCGTCTTGTTGATTGTCGATACACACGTTTCCTGACATCGATTTCTATTAACCTGTTCACAGTTGATATTAAGTATTAAACAAGAATATAATAGGGATGAGATATTTGTTAACTAAATCAATATAATCCACAGCATTAAGTTATATTGCTGTTCCGGCATTTTCTTTAATTAGTATTGATCTACAGATTTATTCGTGTATCTGTATAGATTGTTTCATTTTTGTATTTTTGTATTGATATTTTTACTATTTCCTGTGATGTGGGTTCGTTTTGTTGCAGTTTGATGAGGATGAGGCAAAACCATCATCAG